>CAKNWW010210368.1:0-10185 GCA_932074435.1 Andricus kollari
TCTGCTCTTTATTCCCCTTTATGTCCTCCCTCAACCCCCTGATCTCGTCTAGTACCATGCCGAGAGCCTCCTTCCCCGACTTTGCCTCCATTTTTTGGGGGGGTGACCTACGTGTCCTCCCGCTTTTTTTAAATGGACTCTCTACCTCGCTTTTCTCCGAACTCTCTTGATTGTCTCTCTTTCTCTTCAAGAGATCCTCTCCGTTTTTGAGCTCTTAATACATTTGCTTGATTTTAAAATACACTAGATCCTCATACGCGCGCTCCGCGCGCGACCAATGTATTTACGTGTAATTATTTTATTTTGAAATGAAGTTTAATAAAATACCATGAAATTAAATTTTACTTCAATAATTTTGATTTATACACGGCTTCGCATGAATACCCTCTCACGCTGCAGAATAAATAATTGTGCAAATCTAAACATTTTCATGCAACTTTGGAAAAAAAACCTATAAGATTTTGGCGCATACAAATGACCATCTGGGACGTATACGACCGAGTTGTGTATTTGCTGTGTTTTGACCTCGGGTTTAACTAATGTCGAGCAGGAGGTTTGACGGGAGGGTTAATTACCTCGAAAAATTGCCAAACTCTTAATTTCTTTACGGAAATATTTTAAATAATTAATAAATCTTGGAAATTTACAAAACACATTTAAAAGAGCATCCGAAAAACAATCTTAGTTGACTCTGTAAAGAAATTGTATCTATTCCTTGAAAAATAACCAAAATCTGAATATGTTTATGAAAAATATTTAAATAATGAATCATAATTATTGTGAATGTGCAAAGTAATGTACGAAATTCTTATTTCAAACACATACTTTCTTGCTTCCGTAAAAAAATTGAGCCGATTCCTTTGAAAATAGACAAACTCTGAATATGATTATGAAAATTGTTTAAAAAATTAATAATTATTATAAATTCGCGAAGTATCGTAGGAAATAGTCCTCGAAAAGATATTCTTAGTTGCCTCGGATTTGCTGATAAAAATGGTTTCAATAATAAATAATACTTGGGAATTTATAAAGTATCACAGAAAAAAGTTATCGGAAAGATATTCTCAGTTAATTCTGTAAAAAATGTAGCCTATTCGTTGACAAATAGCTAAACTCTGAATTTATTTATGAATATTCTTCAACTAATTAATAATTATTGTATATTTTCGAAGTATCGTAGAAATCTTGATTCACTAAACTAATTTATCCTATTCGTTGAAAAATGGCCAAGTTCTTGATTTCTTTATGAAAATTGTTTAAATCATTAATATTTCTTGGAAATTTGCAAAGCATCATATAAAAAAGTCATCTGAATGATATTCTTAGTTAATTCTGTAAAAAAATGTAGCCTATTTGTTAAAACATAGCCAAATTCTAAATTTTTAAATGAAAATGGTTTAAATCATGATTAATTTTTGAAAATTTACAAAGCAACATAGAAAAGAGTCACCAGAAACACTTTTCGTAGCAAAATAGAACAAATTAATCAGAAAGATATTCTTGAGTGATTCTATGAAAAAAATTATCCTATTAATTGAAAATAGCCAAAACTTGAATTTGTGAAGCAACCTAGAAAAAGAGTCTTCGGAAAGACATACTTATTGTTAGTTGACTTCGTAAACAAATTGTGCATATTCCTTAAAAAATAGCCAAGCCCTGGATATGTTGATAAGTATTGTCTAAATAATTAATAATTATTGTAAATTTTCAAAGAATCATTCATAGGAAAGAGGTATTTGAAAAACATTTTTGATTGATTCCGTAAACAAATTGAGCCTATTCGTTGAAAAATTGTCGAAATTTTAATTTTTCAATCGAAATTGATCAAATATCTAATGATTCTTGTAAATTTATAAAGCAAAATGGAAAAGAGTAATCAGAAAGATATTCTTAGGTGCCTCCGTACACAAATTGTGCCTATTCCTTGAAAAATACCCAAACTCTGAATATGTTTATAAAAACTGTTCAAATAATTAATAATTATTGTAAATGTGCAAAATATCGTAAAAGATATTTATTGGAAATATATTGTTTCTTGATTTCCTAAACTAATTGATGCCGTTCGTTGAAAAATTGCCGAGCTCTTAATTTGTTTATAAAATTTTTTTAAATAACGAATAAGTCTTGTAAATTTGCAGAGCAATATAGAAAAAAGTCATCGGAAATATATTCTTATTTAATTATGTTAAAATTGAGCCTACTCCTTGTAAAATAGCCAAACTCTGAATATGTTTATAAAAATTTTTTGAATAATTAATAATTCTTGGAAATTCGCAAAGCATCATACAAAAAAGTCGTCGGGATGATATTCTTAGTTAATTCTGTAAAAAAATGTAGCCTATTTGTTAAAAAATAGCCAAACTCTCAATTAAAAAAAAATGGTTTAAATTATTATTAATGTTTGTAAATTTACAAAGCAACATTGAAAATAGTCATCAGAAATACTTTTTATAGCATCATAGAAAAAAGTAATGGAAAATGTACTCTTGGTTAATTCTATAAAAAATGTAGGCTATTCGTTGAAAATAGCCAAAATCTGAATTTGTAAATAAACATAGAAACAGAGTCTTCGGAAAGACATACTTAGTTGACTCCGAAGACAAATTGTGCCTATTCCTTGAAAAATGGCTAAGCTCTGGATATGTTGATAAATATTGTTTAAATAATTAGTAATTATTGTAATTTTTCAAAGTATCATACATAGGAAAGTGTTATTTGAAAAACATTTTTTATTGATTTCGTAAACAAATTGAGCCTACTCGTTGAAAAATGGTCAAACTCTTAATTTGTTTATCAACATTGTTTAAATAATAACGAATGTTTTGAAATTTGCAGAGCATTATAAAAAAATGTCACCGGAAAAATATTCTTATCTAATTTTGTAAAAAAATGAGCCTTTTCGTTGAAAAATAACCAAACTCTGAATTTCCTCATAAAAATTGTTTAAATAAGTTAATCATAATTCTTTGGAATTTGTAAAGTACTACTGGAAAGAGTCATCGCAAATATATTATCAGTTAAATCTGTAAAAAATTGAGCCTATTTATTGAAAAACAAAATTTATTATAAAGAAATCTTAGTTTTAAATAATTAGTAATTCTGGGGAATTTGCGAAACATCATGAAAAAAACTCATCGAAAAGACAATCTTAGTTTGAAAAATAGATAACTCTGAATTTCCTTACAAAAATTTTTTAAATCATAATTCTTGGGAATTTGCAAAGCAACATCGAAAAGAGTCATCGCAAAGCTATTCTCAGTTATTTTTATAAACAAATTGATCCTATTTGTGGAAAAATAAAGAAACTATGAATTTGTTTATAAAAATGGTTAAAATAAGAACTCTTGGGAATTTTCAAAGCACCATAGAAAAGAGTCATCGCAAAGATATTCTTAGTTAATTCTTTTTAAAATGAGCCTATTCGTTAAAAAATAGACAGACTCTGAATTTGTTTATAAAAATGGTTTAGACCATTATTAATTTTTATAAATTTGCAAAGGAAATATGTTTATAAAAATTGTTTGAATAATTATTAATTCTTGTAAATTTGCAAAGTATCATATCAAACAGTCACCGCAAAAGCATTCTTAGTTTATTTTTTTTAATTGAGCCTATTCGTTGAAAAATAGAAAAACTCTGAATTCGTTTATAAAAATTGTTCAAATAATAAATAATGCTTCAAAATTTGCTAAGTATCATATCAAAGAGTCACCGGAAAATCATTCTTAGTTTATTCCGTTCAAAAAATTAGGCCTGTTCGTTGATAAATAGCGAAACTGTGAATTTTTGTTTTAATTGCCAAACATCATCTTCTTTTAAGTAACAGTAATAAAAAATGTATTTGTAATGCATTCCATACCAAAGCTCTGGATTTCAATGAGCTAAACATTCATAATGCCGAAAAGAACTTTTGTTCAATAAATTGTGTATAACGTAATAAACCATTTTTTTAATCATTCTTAATGACTGGAAATTATTTACAGATAGTTTCAGCACATATATAAAACCTTTCTTGATAAATCTGAGAATTAAAAAAAAGATACTTCTGAAAAGTTAAACAAAAATGTAAAATTGGTTTTTAAATATAAAATGCACAAAATTTATTTAACAAAATCTAAACACAAATTTTCCGAAATGCCAAAAGCTTTAAGGCCATGTAACGAGTATAAGAGCTGATCAAATCAGTCCTCAGATCAATATTTTTTCACCCATATTTAAAACTAAAAGTTAAAATAACGCGGAAATATTTTCGAAAAATATTAATAAATATTAAAGGACCGTTTGTGGCAAGGCACAGAGTTGGGGAAAGAAAAAAGTTTATTTATGAAAATCATAAATATCGACCCATGCATTTAGGCTTCACGGCAGATGCTTGACTTCTATCTTTCTCTGTCGGTAAAGAAGAAGTTCGCTGTTGGTAACTTTTTTTTTGTTAGGCTGCAGGTGGCGCCAGGTGTGATCGATTTGATTTCAAAATTATCACAAGATACAGGTTTGATCATTTCAATCAACGCTATGGAAAAAATGGCAGATATCATAATTTCATTCAAATGCCCTACCGATAGAAAATCTCAGAATATTCTCAGGCCAAAAAGTCTGACCTGTTTCAGGCTCTCTGCAGACTCGATTTGAATGTTATTTGCTTGTTATTTATGACAGAATTCTTATTTCAATTTCGAAAAGCACATTGTAAAATTTAAAGCCTTCAGGCGATTTAAACGAGCTACCTGGACCTTTAAAAATATCTACCTGAGTGCCTGCGGAGAATCTTCTCTGAAGCTTCTCAGAGCCTGAGAATCTTTAGTGAATATTCTGAGATTTCTATCGGTAGGGTGTTGCGATTTGAATGAAACTCAGTTTCACAAAGCTTTTCAGGTTACAGAATTCGAATATAACCTCAAAATTAAAAAATCCAAACATGCAATATGGATTTGCATGCAATTCTTGAATCTTACAGTTTCGTAAGGTTTTTGAGGTTGTGAAATTCAAATCTAACCTCAAAATAAAAAAATCTAAACATGCAATATGGATTTGCATGCAATCCATGAAACTAGTTAGAAGCAAGGTATTCGTATTTATTCGCAATGATGTATTTTTTATAATTCTCTAATATATTGCATTACTTTAGGCTCATTTTGTGTAATACTTATTCAGATTATTACACACGCATTACTCTGTGTAATACTTATTCAACTCACACGCATGCAGAAAGTATGGTTGATTAGAATTAGTGCAAACATTTTCAACTCATACGCATGCAAAGTATGGTCGAGAGAATATTCTTGTGTTGGGACAAAATGGCCCAACGCGGTTAAAAGTGTTAAATGACATAATTGCTATATATTTTCAACTCACACGCCTGCAGAAAGTATGGTTGATTAGAATTAGTGCAAACATTTTCAACTCATACGCATGCAAAGTATGGTCGAGAGAATATTCTTGTCGTATTGAGACAAAATGGTCCAAACGCGGTCAAAAGTATTACATTACACCATTTTCAACTCATACGCATACAAAGTATGGTCGAGAGAATATTTTGGTCGCGTTGGGCCGATCATTGTACTAATGATCCCCTTTACAGTGATGACATTTGACTTATTAGAGCGATGGCCCTAAATCCCCTTCTCCATGGTCTCCATGGCTTACCCTTACAACGTGCATTTAAAAAAACTTACAATATTATAATTATTATACATTCTCATCGCGTGCGGCTCGCTTAGCTCGCAAGAAGACCGGTCCTACTTATACTCCAGCATTAGTGCGTGGGCTTGCCTAAAGAGTGACAGGCAAAGTAGATGTGGGACAATAATATAGGTCAAAGTACAAATGCGTAACACTCCCCTTTTTAGACAAGGTTCAGTCCTCTAAACCTATTTTAAATTTTCTAGACTTAATCGGTTCCATTGAGTTCATTAAAGGTTGAGTAGAGGTAGTATAGGCTACAATCTGTGGTGTAATCTGGTTTTTAGTTTTAACGCAGAATAAACAAAGTTTTGTGGGAAATAATGCTCTAATCAATCCGAAAATACCACATTTGTTTAGTGCCCATGAGAGCAATAATGATAACGAGAAGTATCCTACATATTTAAGAGAGTCTAAACCGGTTTCTACCCATGTTTTCATACGCCGGTGATTAGCTATATTTTTCAATGTATTTTCGGTGTCATCTAAGCTTAAACGGGCTTGTTTAAGTTCGTCGTTATTTATCTGTTTGGGAAGTTGAATCAACTTCTGTTCTAGCTTTTTTAAATCCTGTTCATCGTAATTAATATCGTAAGTTACATTAAACCAATAGGTTTGTTTTTCTTCTAAATATTTAGGTAGGTCTATCTGATCATAATTATTATATAATTTACAATTATTTCCTGTTATTTTAACAGGGTTGATTATTTCTACAACCGTTAAATTGTTGTCGCAACTTCTATCTAAATTTGTTTTAACAATAGGGATTATAATATATCCATAGGAAATAGGTATGAACGTTTTCTTATGCAGTAAATACGGAGACTGATTACAATATAGTTCGGCGTATATTTTAAAAAGGCTTGCTTCGCAGGTTTTACTATCCGTTATTTTAAGATTCGGCTGGTTTCGATTGCAAATCAGGTAACTCGTTATTGTATTACAATGGTCAGTCGTCTGTCTGTTTGTGGGAGCGTATGTGTCTCTGAATTTAATTACCAATTCGTGGTCAGGTATAATCGACAAATAAAGGTTACCCTTCTTTTCAATAATTGGAGTGATTTTTTGTAGGGATCCTTCTTCCTTTTCTAAACCGGGTATGTCTAGAATATAAGTAAAAAGTCCTTGAACTATCGCTACAGAGAGTGAACTGATGTCGATGATGTGCTGATAGTTTTCTTCTGTATTATCAAAGTGATAACGTGTTCTATGATGATATTCGAATTCTTGCAATGTATTTTTCAAAATTGCAGGTGTTAAAATTTGCGGGTGTGCTATCCCGTGTTTGACATCATTGATAGCATCAATAGCGGTATCAATATCCTCATTCATCTCGTCTATCAAGAGTGTGGTCAATATGAGTTTGGTATTAACAAAATTATCCTTGGTATTATTATTTACTGTTTGTCCTAATTTATGTGCTAAAATAAGTTCCTTTCCGATTTCTTGTTTTTTTGATCAATATTCTGTTGATGAAGAATTTAATATTAGTTTAAGAATCTTTGTATGGTTTGATAGAACTGAAGCTATATTTTTATTGTCGGCGTATAATCTATCGAATTCTGAACTTACTTGGGTCAAGTCGGATTCGGATAGTGTTCCAAATAAGGTTTTAGAGATATCGCCGATGAAATTAGCTAATCCTCTTTTATGCCTTTGTTTTCCGAGTAGTTTGTGCAGGATTGTTATTTTAGAAGTCAATCGGTTAAATCTCCCTTTAACCAACCTTAGTTCTTCTTTTGGCGCACATAAATTTCCGCAAGCTCGTTCTGCAACAATTAGGGTGTGTTCTATTGCTTCTAACCTTTGTTCCGTCGTGGTTAAATTTATACCTATCATTAATCTCCATTCTTCATGGAAAAGATGTACTTTCTTTATTTCCTCGACATAGACATTTCCCTTAAGTTCTTCTAATGCATAATCTGCTCTAGTCGACATTATTATCACGCAGATTAGCGTTAACACCTTCATCTGGATAATAAGGCATTACTTGGTCAATATGTATTCGGATTATTTTGTCTTTGTCCCTTAATCTAATATTGTTGTTATCTATTAGATCTATTACTTCATATGGTCCTTTCCAACTAGGGTCCAGTTTATTGGCTTTAGTATTGTTTTTAATTTTTACTTTATCGCCTGATTTGTAAATCGGATGTGCTCTTACTATTCCATCGTCTAATCGCTTTTTAGTATTTTCTTGTTCTAATTATATTCTCTCCCTCATTTTCATAATATTACGGTCGTGTTGTATTTTCCATTTTCTAATCAAGTCTTGATATGTGAGATTAGTCGATGGGGCTATTGTAGATGGGATATTGGGTTCTCTACCAAACGTAGCCTCGAAGGGTGTTGTTCCTAAAGTTGTATTTTTCATGGTATTTATTGCAAAACTAATAGATTTTAAATTATCATCCCATTCGTTATTATTTTCGGCCATTGAAGTTTTAATTAGGTTCTTTAAAGTACAATGTTACCGTTTGATTGAGGGTGAAATGCTGTTGTTTTTACATGCTGAATTCTAAGTGCTTCTTCGGATTGCTGCATCAATTCGGATAAGAAGTTTTGTCCTTGATCAGATAAAATAGTCTTAGGTGCACCAAAGATATAGATATAGTGTTCCAGTAATCCATCAATGATTGAACTTGAGGTCTCGTTCTGCAAAGGCAGCAGGACAGTGTACCTTGTTAATCTATCTTGGATACTTAGTATGTATTTATTACCTTTCCGGGTTTCTGGTAAAGGTCCAAAGATGTCTAAGGCAATTTTATCATTGGGATTGGTTGGAACGTCGTGTAAGACGCTGGATGCTTGGTTGGTTATTCTGGTGGTCTTCTGTAATTGAAAAATAGGACATTTTTTGACATAATTTTTAATTCGTTCGTCCATTCCTAACCATATCCCGATCTTCTTTGCTCGTTCTAAGGTATTCTTTTCTCCTAGGTGAGTCGAGTGAGCCTCTTTCATGATTTGCTCTTTTCAGCTTTAGTGAGCTCTCGGGTATTCGAGAAGTATAAATGGAATCCTGTATCTGGATAATAATTTGACAGAAATTGTACCAGTTCTTGAATTAGTTCTTTTTGTACAGGAGTGAATAATGGATCTCCGAATTGTAGTCGCACTAGAGTCAATTTTCTATTCCTAATTTCATCTATAATCCAAGCTAAATGTTTTAACCAATTTCCTTCATCGTATTTTGGCATACTTTCTTTAGTAATTTTCCTCCATAATTTTCCTATAGCATTTTGCTTAATTTTGACTCGCTCGTTGGTAACGGGGTCTAAACGCCATTCCATAAATTCATTGTATCAGTTGACTTGAGGATTCTCGGGCTTTTCTTGCAACTCGTCTTCTATGTTTTCTACATCAGAATCTGTGGATGATTCTGATTCCTCTCTGCTGAGTACTTTGATTTTTTCTATTGGTTTTAGTGTTTTTTAATCTCAGTGATTTTAGGTTTTGCTGTTATAGGTTCTGGTGTTTCTAACTGCCTAGAGCTGGGTGTGCCTAAAATTTCAATTTCAGGTAACTCTGTTTCTAGTTCATCTATAAGGGCATCCTCAAAGGCTTCTTGTAATAAATATTTTTCTCGGATGGGAAAAAGTCTTCAAAGACAGTCTGCGGCTTTATTTTCTTTTCCTTTCACGTACTGTACTTCGTATTTATATTCCTCGAGTCTTAACCTCCACCTCAATAATCGTGAACTGGGGTCTTTAACATTATGGAGCCATAATAGAGCTTGGTGATCGGTTTGGATCTTGAAAGGGTTTCCAAGTAAATATTGTCTCAATCTCTTAACTGCCCATACTATGGCTAGTAATTCTTTTTCGCTGGTGCTGTAGTTTTCCTCGGCTTTATTTAACGTTCTTGATATAAATAAGCAAGGATGTCCGTGTTGTGATAATACTGCTCCTAATCCGTAGTTAGAAGCATTGGTTGTTAGGGTAAATGTATTTTTGAAATCTGGGAACTTTAAAACGGGTGATTCACATAGTACCTTTTTTAGTGTATCAAAGTTCTCTGTATACTTAGGCGTCCAATCAAAGGTTGTGTCCTTTTGTGTTAACTTTGTTAAAGGTTTTGCTATGGATGAAAAGTTTTTTATAAATTTTATATAATAACCGGCAAGTCCAAGAAATGATTGAATTTCTTTGACGGTTTTAGGTTCTTTAAAATTTTGAACTGCTTCTACTTTGGTTGGGTTAGGTTTCACTCCCTCTGCTGTAATTAAGTGTCCTAAATATTCAAGCTCGGGTCTGAGATACTCACACTTGGAGGGTTCTAATTTTAGTTGGAGTTGTTTGATTCTTTGTAGTACAGTGACTAAATTTCTATTATGTTCTTCCTAGGTTTTCCCAAATATCACGATGTCGTCAATATAGACGAAGCATTCTTTTCCTATAAGTCCTTTAAAAGCGTTGTCCATCATTCGTTGAAATGTGGCCAGAGCGTTTTTGGGGCCAAAGGGCATTCTGTTGTATTCGTAATGTCCTTGAGAGGTAGCCC
>CAKNWW010210415.1:0-11940 GCA_932074435.1 Andricus kollari
AAACGGTGACTCTGAGATACCGGCGACCTCTCAGAGTATGCAGCCTTATCCTTGCATGCGGGGCTCAACAAGGATGGACGAACCCTTTTCATAGCTGCCCGTGGGAACAACAATGACACCACCAAAAAACCAAAAAGTTGTAAATGCGGTTCAATACGATCGAACGCGCAGAGCACCCGACAGTGGGTCGGCGAACAATGCCGATAACCCTAGAGTTCGGGGTGCTGAAAATAATTTCGATGGAAACACGACGACGAACCGGCAAAACGCTCACATTGAGTGATCGAATCAACTCAAGGATGACTTGCTAGACTGCTACGATGCCAGCATTATCCCTGTTCACCGACGCTTTATGGCGCGTATGCATAATCTGTGGTGCCAAAAACACCCAGAGCTTCAGCACGTTTCGATTCAATCGTTGCGAAATCTGAAAAAATGGATATGTATGCGGAGCGCATCCCCAAACGCTGCTTGATCAAGCTCCAGCCGAATATGAGGAAGCGACATGAAAACCCACCGCGGAAAGCAGGCCCCTTCTGAGAGATGATCACGATTTCAGGACAAGAAGGAACATTAACATGCAAGTTCCTCTTAAGCCCCAAGATCTGGCTGGAATGGATGCCTCCCTTCGTGGAGAAATCTCGCAAGAACCCGACCTCTGGACAATCAATTTCCCAGTTTGTGGTGCCGCGAGAGCTTTGGCTGATTCAAATCGAAGGCTGAAACCCACGATGGATCAAAAGACTAAAAGACGCTTACATCAACTGAACAAGAAGATTGGATGGGCAAGACAGAATGCGTCCCGTGTTCAATGTGTGATTGACTACATAACATCTGGTAGACCATTCACGGAAAGGGTTCGAAAGTTCGCCCGAGAACTAAGGATCTTGAATCACACACTAAACAAGTCAAAGCTGCTGAAAATCGGGCAGCATATTGTTGACAAAATAGGCTGTTATCTGACGCAAGGAGGAGAATACAGACGAGGGAGAGATGGATCAGGGAGAATCAAAAGTTTCTCGCTGACCGATCTCGCATGTTCAGTGATCACCCTGTTTCTGTCAAAAATCCACCCAAGCCCAACGAAGTAGAGACTTTTTGGAGAGAGGTATACAAGATCCCGAAAATACTAGAGTTGAAAGAAAATACTGACAATATCATCCGCTTCAAGGAATTTTCTGACAAACTCATAAAATCTGAGGTGGAATGTCCATCAATCACTGCCGAAGAGGTGAAAAAAACACTTAGAAGAACGAAGACCTTTTCCGGTCCTGGACCAGATTGTATTAAAAACTTCTGGTGGAAGAAGTTTACTTCTACACACCAACATTTGGCCCGCATATTCACCTCGTATTTAAAGTCTAAGACGCCCAATCCGCAGTGGCTGGTGTTAGTACGCACTATACTCCTACCGAAAAAAGGCAACTTGTCCAACCCAGAAAATTACAGGCAAATAACTTGTTTGAACACTCTGCATAAGATCTTTACGGCTGTCCTAAGCAACAGGATTGTTCGGCGAATTGTACCTGTGTGGCGTGAGATGTACGAACAACGTGGCTCGCAAAAAGGTGTAGCAGGCTGTCGACAGAACCTGCTAATTGACAGGTGTATCTGCAAAGACGCTGCAGCCTATCAACGCGCCCTGTCAATGGCCTGGATTGACTACCGGAAAGCTTCCGATTCAACCTCTCATAGACTTATCATGTGTCTGTTGGAAAGCTTGAAAGTGCATCCAGACATAGTGAGATGCATAGAGAGATTGATGCCTCTTTGAAAAACTAGATTTACTATCTCATCTGTAAATTATCGTGTTACAGCAAACTACGTAAGCTTCCAGAGGGGCGTCTTTCAGGGTGATTCCATGAGCCCTTTGCTTTTTTGTATCACACTTTCGCCTCTATCTCTCGCACTACGCAATTCTTCTGGATACCTCTGTGGCGACACTAACCAGCGCGAGCATAAGGTCACTCATATAGTTTATATGGATGACCTGAAGCTCTAAGCCTCTGGTAAAGGCAAACTTCAAACTGCCATAAATATCGTCAAGAAGTACACAGGAGAGATTGGGATGGACTCTGGATTGGAAAAATGCGCCAAAATTCATCTGAAGAACGGAAAGATTGTTGGCGTTCGCAAGGACCCCGAGCTTGTGGAAAAAGGTGTTATCAGACATCTTAACACTGGAGAGACCTATACATACCTGGGCGTGCTTTAAAGCCGCATTCAGGACGTAACATCGGTAAAGGATTCTCTCCGCAGCAGATACAAGCATCTTCTACGACAGATTTGGTCTTCCAATCTGTCTGTGTTGAACAAGATATGTGCTACTAATATCCTTGACGTCCCTATTCTACTCTACTCGCTTGGGTTGGTTCAATGGACGAAGGACGCACTTAAGGCCCTTGATGTCATAACACGTAAGATCATGCATATCCATCAAAGCATATCAATTCGTCAGTTCCGCGACTATACATTTCACGCCGTGAAGGCGGACGCGGACTTCTGAATCTCCAGTGTCTTTATAACCGAATCGTTCTAAGTACAGGTTATATCGTAGCCAATGGCAGAGATCATCTCCAAAAAATGGTCAGGAACCACAAGATGATTGGCGAAGGGGCGTTCCTTTACAAAGCCGCGGAGCAAGCGACAAAAAAGTGCACGGAACTCCCTTAGAAGGGAGCTGCAAAGACTGTACCCAAAATATTCGGTACAAGTAATTCTCCTTGTGATAGGTGCTCTCGGAGGTGCGAAATTATCACAGGTTCGTCAACTTAAAGCAATACCCGCGTGGCAAAAATATGTCAAGGCTCTTGCGAAATGGTTGCAGAAAGCTGTCATCCTTGGGTCGCTTCGTGTGCTCAAGGCGCATGAGTGTTTCGCCGGCCTGTCGTTGTGATTTCGTCGTATCCTCTGAATCCCCATTTCACGGTTGTAAGACGTGGCCATGAAGGTGATGTACCGCGATCCTAGTGTGATCCAGTGTCATTTTTTAGATGGCACTTGCTCCCAGTCAGACCCTGCGGTTCTTGTTTAACCTTATTTTTTAATTATATATAGATATATTGTATATCATTATTCTTACTATTTTTAGTGTTTTGACCTAACTATTTTTACAGTGTACCATCAGTTGTGGTGATCATGACAGTTGTAAGACTTACAATACACTCTAGGACAGTTTGGCCGAGTGGTATGAAGGCTAATGCCGTAAGACTGGCAGAGATCGTAATTAGGCACTCTTAGTTCAGCATTGTGCCTTTGGATTTACGTCGTTCTGGCATGACTTGGACAACTAGATAGTATGTGTGTTAGATGCTCGGGGTGTGCATGACACGCTCCGTAGCTATGATCGGGAATGTCTTGCCTCAAAATGTGGCAAAGGTGAAAAGCAATGATTCTTCACATTTCTTTGAAAGATGCCGTGCATCCTCTTGTCGAGGAGCTGTACCTAGAAGTTTATCTCGTGTGCTTTCTTATCCCCGGCCTTCAGAAGTGAGTACTCGAGATGGATAAAATTTTGATGCATATTGCTCACCCCTGATATTAAATTCAAGCCCAAGTGTTTCAGCAGCCTCCTCCGATGCTTTGGACGGAAACGCTCCTTTGCCCACTTCTTCGTACTTCTTGATGATTTTAAGAAGAGGATCTTGTCCATTTGCGACTATATATGGTATGCCCACAATAATCCTGTTGTGAAGGCATTCGAGATGCAGAATTCCGCGACCACCTTAAGAGGGGTCTGAGCTCGACCTTTGTCCATGGAACCACTCCAAATGAATTGAGTACCACTGGGAGGGCAAGCATGTTCGTTGCAGATATTTTGTTTGTCGCTGACAGTTCAGAGGACCAAATCTGTCGGATAAGACGTTTGTATCTGCATCGAAAAGTATTGTTAATAGATGTTACGTCCTAAATGCGGCTCTGTGGCACGCCCAGGTATGTAAATGTCTCTCCAACGCCAAGGTTTTATATAGCACTTCTGTCGACAAGCTTAGGATCCTCGGAGATTCCAGTAAGTTGTCATCGCTTCAAATGCACCTTGGCCCATTTCTCGAACCCAAATTCCATTCCAATATCCCGAGTGTACTCTTTGATAATCTCTAGAGCTAGATCTACTTGCTGGTTATTTCTAGCATAGATCTTAAGATCATCCATGTGAAATACATGATTGCCCTTATACTTTCGACTTCCACGTTGACGGCAGAAGTACCCTTAGAACTTCTGAAGGGCGAGAGATAGTGGCAATAATGTAAGGCAAAAGAGGGAAAGGCTCATGCTAGCACCCTAAAAGATGCCTCTTTGAAAGGTGACGCTGTTAGGCTTTGATAGGCAGCGCTGGGATGATGCTGCGTCTTTGCAGACACATATATCGGTGAGCAGGTCCTCACGACATCCTGTAACCTCTTTCTTTTAGCCACACTTTGCATTGGGACGTTAATATCCAGACGGATCATTATATCTAAACCAATCGGCCCGACATCATGATCACGAATAGCAAATAGATCTTATCACGAATAGCAAATCTCTTTTCTATGAATCTGTGATCTCTGTTTTTTTTTTTCAAGTTTAGCGTGTAAAAACTGTGTTGTCTCTGTCTCACTATGAGTTCCGTCCTTGAACCAGAAAGTCGTTTTTTAAAATCAGTGAATGTATTTAGAAGAACAATTGTTTATTTAGTTCAATGTGATTAAGAATAAATTTTAGAAAGAAGAAATTACATCTTTTACTGGATTTAAGGAACAAATTTACAAATTATCAGTTTTGATCATAGATTGCAATTATAAAGCTTTCTTGTTTTTGATTTCATGAGATATTGCAAACCGTTTAACAGTCATATTAACTGTCAAGACTGTTTGACTGAAATGTTAACTAAAGTTCTAAATTTTAATTTTTTTTAAGATACAATCAATTCTCAGAAATATTAAAGATAAAAATATAAATGATGTTAATAATTCCTTAATAATTAATTTCAAAGTCAATTCTGCTTTCTAATTAATATTATCAAAACATACAAGTATTCCCTATTATTTTCCTATTAAAATATCCCTGAAGATAATGTCCAAAAGGCCTCGAAACATGTTGGATCTTGGTAGCGGAATTTCAGAGTAAAGAAATCTCTTAGGGACGAAATATATTCTTTTTTTTAGAGGAAATATCACTTTTTGTATAGCAATTCTGTCGATGAGCTCAGGGTCCTCGGAGGTTCCAGTAAGTTGTCATCGCTTTTAATGTACCTTGGCTCATTTTTCTAACCCAGAGTCCATCTCAATCTCCTGAGTGTATTCTTTGACAATCCTTAGAGCTATATCTACTGGCTCTTTATTTCTAGCATAGATGTTTAGATCTCTCATGTGAAATACATGCTTGTCCTTATGCTCTCGACATACGGATTCGGCGCCACAGTGCATGCAGTCGCGGCTTGTCACCTTTTCGCTCAGGAACCATACTGGTATCGTAACACTCCAGCAGATCGTTCCTCAGTCGATCCGTCCACTCAAAAATATTGAGATATTGCCGGTGCATCGTATTGACTTTGTCTTGATAGGTCGCCGAACACTAGCGTAGTCGGCATTGTTGTTCGAATTCTTCATTCTGGTCATTCCACAAAAATCTACGGTCCATTTTTCTGTCGAAATTCTGTAGAATCTATTCTCGTCTGAACTTCGTGTTTTTGCATATCCCTAATTTATATAAGTAAAAATCCCAGAAGGAAATACGAATAAAAGAAAAACTTCCAACATAGTAATCTACAAAACCAAATTTACTCAGTTTTCTTATTTTTCAACTATTGTTACAAAAAGCATACTAATTACAGGAAAATGGATGGATATATTTTTCTTTGTATACTCTAGGGCTGTTTATTATTCTTGCTAAATTTGAACCCCCTAGCACAAATATCGTAGGACCTAGGTGTGCTAAACGACAGATGGACCGATTATTAGCCGGACGGTCATATAAAGGGGTTTCGGCATAGCCTACGTACTACGAAACCCTGAAAAAACAACATCTACTATAATTTTGTATAGTAAATTTACAATCATGGAATATTATTCTTTCATTAGAGCACATGTGTAGTCAAGTTTGTAATCATAATTTTGAGAATTGAATCTTTCATGACAAAGCAATACTTATTATTGGGGCATAACGTATTGTTTTTTACAGGACCGCCATTATTTCGGCCTATTTTAATGCCTGCGTGGCGGACCCTGATATATGAAGCAGGGATAGTATTGAATAACGAAAGTGCTAAACGAAAGTGTCAAACGAGTTTCTTGGATCACTGGCTTCGTGCATTTTGTGGTGCTTTTATCACTACATCGAAAGGCGAGATATGAAAGTTACTCAATGTCATGAAAAATACTCGGCGGAGATCTTTCCCAATTTCAGCAGTTTGGGAATCTTTTCAGCATTCATCTACTGCTCGCGGTTTCGCTTTCAACGACGACTCGTGCTGAAACATTCCTCATGCCGCAGAAGTAGAAAGATCGCCCCCTATTTATGCAATTATAATGCCCAATACCCGAGCGGAAAGTACGAATTCGGAAGATCGTTGGGAGACGATGAAGTTATCGATTTCTGGATTGATGACGTTGCCTGTGATGGAAACTTTATTTCCCTCACTAGCAGGAGAAGTAAGTGAGGAAAGTGAAGATAACGCTAAAAAAGTTCATGCAAGTTCATGTACCACGCCGAAAATTTGAAACAAAACCTCCAAATTGAGGTTGATAATCCGTCAATCGATTGAAGAATCTGTAACTTCGTCGCCCCTCAACTCGTTCCTATGCCGCATTTCCTTCTGCCATAATTGGGCAAAATATCGCGCGCATCGTAGTTAAAATCGCCTATATGTACTATTCTATACCAATATTTTCTAATAAATTCATTATAAGCACCACAATCTTCAAACAAATTAGTGAATTCGCCGAGCGATATTTTCCGATTCTCATAAGTTGCCGATACGGTACTGACATAGCAGTCTCGAAATCTTATAGCTCGGTCTCGTGTGGTATCGGAAGAATGTCGAACATTGACGTACTGTATCGAGGTCATATCGGTATTAGAAATACCGAGGAACGAGACGATACGAGACGGGTATGCATTCTAACATATGGCCCTTTGTCATTGACCATTTTTTCCCCGGACACGTAGAAATGACAAGAAAACGTTTTTTTTTAATATTGTAAACCACTATCCTTTTTGAATAATACATTTTCGGAGCATTCGTTTTATGCTGATGAATTTTATATGAAATACGATTTCGGGTAAGAAAACGATTACAGCTACTTTCCAACTACCTTACTGCTTTACAACTGCACGAAGGGGAACTTCGGGGGCTAAAGGTAAAGTGTTAATAATTAAATATATCTGCTTACGTATAGGGGCAATTCTCACTGAGTCAGTAATTTTTAGATTTGATTTCCTAGTCATTTATTGGGTTATGATGATAGAATGAAGATTGATTGACTATGCGATATGTTCACCTGTGACCAAAAATAGCCCGGAAATAGTTTTTGTGTAAACTTATAATACCGGTGGAAAATTCAGCTCTGCTGTATGCGGAATGCCATCGTAATAGAGTGTCGAATAGCTCATTCCATATTTTCCACGTTTCAGAGTCTGTCATTTGAATATCGCGGTAAAATTTCAGCTGCAAACAAGTCTCACGACCGTGAGATAGTTGGTTACAGTCTGCGACGAATTCAATAAGATGATCCGGCAAAAGTCTCGTGCACCCTGAGGACACGGAGCGACCCAAGGACGACCGCCTTCTGCATTTTCGCCGCAAGTGTCTTAGCATTTTCTTAACACGCAAGGATGCTTTTCAGGTTATTAACCTTGGCACCTCCAAGAGCGCCGATGATCAAGACGATAAACTTAACGGAATGTTTCGGGTATAGCCGTCGCAACTCCCTTACAAGTTCTTTATACTTCTCATTCTTTTCATTCTCCTTGGCTATGATGCTTTTGTCAGCTCGTGCCGAAAATTCGATAAAGAACATGGTTCGTTTCTCGAAGTCAAGAAGAACTATGTCAGGCCTCGAGTGCGCAACAGAAACAATTGTCGAGAATATGAAGTTCCAGTATATCCGACACTTCTCATTCTCGACAAATGACATTATTTCCCTAGGAGCGTTTAGCGGAGCGGTATTTGGGCTGATGCCGTAAGAGTGACAGAGATGATAATAAAGCACTCTCGGTGCCGCATTGTGTCTTTGGATGTAGGTCGTTCTCGCATGAGTTGGACAACTAGATAGTATGTGTCCTAGATGCTCGGGCTCTGCATGACACGCTGTGCAGCTATCACCGGGAATGGCTTGGCTCAAAATGTGGCGGCGGTATGCTAGAGTGGAAATGACACCGTCTTGGCATGCCAAAATGAAACTCTCCGTGCTCGACTTCAATCCGGGTGATTTAGGGAAAGCAACCGTTAGCTCATACGACATCGACAGATCCTCCACATTTATGTGGAAGATGCCGTGCATCTTCTTCTCGAGGAGCTGTTCGCGGAAGTTTTTCTCCTGTGCTTTCTCAATCCGGGCCTTCAGGAGTGAGTACTCGAGATGGATAAGATTTGATGCATTTTGCTCACCCCTGATATTAAATTCAACGCCGAGTGTTTCAGCAGCCTCCTCCGCTGCTTTGTCGAGAAACGCCCCTTTGCCCACTTCTTCGCGTTTCCTGACCATATTAAGAAGAGGGTCTTGCCCATTTGCGACTATATGTGCTGTACCCAAAATAATCCTATTGTGAATACATTCAAGGTTTAGTATTCTGTGACCACCTTGACGGCGTGAGATGTAATGTCGCGGAACCGAAGATTTAAGGTGCATGCTTTTGTTCATGAGCATAACCTTTCGGGACCCGATATCGAGGGATCTGAGCTCGTCCTTCTTCCATGGAACCTCTCCAAATGAATAGAGAACTACCGGGACAGCAAGCATGTTTGTCGCAGATACTTTGTTCCTCGCCGATAGTTCGGAAGACGAAATTCGTCGAATAAGATGTTTGTATCTGCATCGCAGAGTATCCTTTATAGATGTCACGTCCTGTATGCGGCTCTGTGGCACGCCCAGGTATGCATAGGTCTCTCCAGCGCCAAGGTGTCGTATAGCGCTTCTGTCGACGAGCTCAGTGTCGTCCGGGATTCCATCAGTTTTTCCTTTCTTCAGATAAACCTTGGCGCATTTTTCTAACCCGAACTCCATTCCAATTTCTTGAGTGTACTCTTTGACAATGTCTAGAGCTAGATGTAGTTTCTCTTGATTTTTAGCATAGATCTTAAGATCATCCATGTAAAATACATAAGTGACTTTATGCTTTCGATTTCCAGGTTTGCCTCAGAGGTACCCTTCGGAATGGCGAAGTGCGAGAGATAGTGGCAGTAATGTGAGGCAAAAGAGGAGAGGGCTCATCGTGTCGGCCTGAAACACACCTCTCTGAAGCTGACACTGTTAGTGATCACACGATGTTTTCCAGATGAGATGGTAAATCTTGTTTTCCAAAGCGGCATTAATCTCTCTATGCACCTCACGATGTGTGGATGAACCTTTAAGCTTCCCAACAGACAGATGATAAGTCTACGGGAGGTTGAATCATAAGCTTTCTGGTAATCAATCCAGGCCATCGATAGGCAACGCTGATAGAATGCTGCGTCTTGATACCTCTACTCCTTTTCTTTCTCCTTGGAAGTGATGTTGTATTCAGACGGTGCCGAGAATTCTATCAGGAATATAGTTCGTTTCTCGAAATCTTGGAGAACAATGTCAGGCCTCGAGTGTGCAACGGAAACTGCTGTCCGAAAATCACAGTTCCAGAAAGTTTGGCACTTCTCGTTTTGGACTCGTTTGGAGCGTTCGGCAGGGCAGGGTCGCGGTCAACACCGTAAGAGCGACAAAGATGATAATAAAGAACTCTTTGGGCCGCATTATGTCTGTAGATGTACGTCGTTCCTGCGTGGGTGGGACACCCCGATAGTATGTGTTCCAGCTACTCAACGTGTGCATGACACGCTCTGCACACATCGCTGGGAACTTCTTGACATAAAATGTGGTCACGGTATGCTAAAGTGGAAATGACACCGTCCTGCCATGCGAAAATGAAACCCTCTGTACCTGAGTTAAGCCCTGATGATCTGAGGCAAGCAAAAGTTTACTCCTTCGACAAGGACTGTTTTGCTACATTTCTGTGAAAATTTCCGTGCATTTTCTTGTCGAGCAGCTCTTGATGGAAATTTTGAACTTCTGCTTTCTTCACTTCGGCTTTCAGAAGTGAAGCATCCAGATGGAGTAATGCACTTTCCTCACTTCTGATGTTAAAATTCAGGCCAAGGGTATCGGCCGCTTGCTCCGCGGTTTTGTAAAGGAAAGCTCCTGCGCCAATCATCTCGCGGTTCTTGACAATTTTTAGGAGAGGATCTCTGCGATTTGCTACGATATAAGCTGTACTTAGAACAACGCGGTAATGAAGACACTGGAGATTCAGAAGTCCGCGTCCGCCTTGATGGCGTGAAATGTATAATCGCGAAACTCACGAATTGATATTTAAGCTTTCATGCATATACATGATCTTACGTGCGGTGATATTTAGGGCCTTAAGTTCGTTCTTCGTCCATTGAACCACCATGTTAGTCGCAGATATCTTGTTCAACGCTGACAGATTGGAAGACCAAATCTGTCGAAGACGATGCTTGTATCTGTTTCTTAGAGACTCCTTTACTGATGATACGTACTGAGTGCAGCTTTGAAGCACGCCCAGGTATGTGTGTACGCCCAGGTATGCAGTGATGTCTAATAATACTTATATCCACAAGCTCAGGGTCCTCGGGAACGCCAACCATTTTTCCGTTCTTCAGATGAATTTTGCACATTTATCCAATCCATAGTCCATCCCAATCTCTCCTGTGTACTTCGCGATGATATTTATGGCAGTTTGAAGTTTGCCTTTACCAGAGGCATAGAGCTTAAGGTCATCCATACAAAATACATAAGTGGCCTTATGCTCGCGCTGGTTAGTGTCGCCACAGATGTACCCAGAAGAATTTCATAGTGCGCGAGATAGAGGCAGAAGTGTGATGCAAAAAAGCAAAGGGCTCATGGTTTAATAATTAACGAGTATTTAAACATTGAAGATAACCAATCAGAAGCACGCGTTAGATGATCGACATTCCATGTGCCATCGACAAGAGTGTGTGCGTAAACAATTAAATTTCTTATAATATCCCCATCGTTTGTTTTTCCAGTAGGTTGTGACTCTCTGGTGCAACTTCACACGTCAACGAGATACAAAAATTAAAAAATATATTTTCCACAATCAACCAAATTAGACAACATTCTCATGAATTCTGTAAAATTCTCTTAAACTTTGTAGATTTTGCTAGAAATCAGTAGAATTCTATTGAATTCAGCAGAATTTTCTTAAAATCAGCAGGATTCTCCCCAATTCTGTAAAATTCTTTTGGTTTCTGCAGAATTCTCTAACGTTCGGCAGAATTCTCTTAAGTTGAGCAGAATTCTCTTGAATTTAGTACAATTCTTCTGAATTCAGTAGAATTTTCTTGGAATCAGCATAAATATTTCGTAAATTCAGCAACATTTTCTTGAACTACGTAGAATTCTCTTGAATTGTGTTTAATTCTATTAAATTCGGCAGAATTCTCTTGAATTTAGTAGAAGTCTCTTGAAATGTGTACAATTTTCTTAAACTTTGTTTATTTCTCCTAAATTCAGTAGAATCCTCGCAGGTTTGGCAGGATTCTCATGAATCTAGTGAAATTATCCTGTTTTATTTTGATTTGAGCAGAATATTCTTGAAATTAGCAACGTTTTTTCGAATTCAAAAGAATTCTCTAGAGTCGGGCAGAGTTCCCCTAAATTAATCATAATTCTCTGGAATTCTGTATAAATATCTCGCGAATACAGTAGAATTCTCTTTATTTATGCATTC
>CAKNWW010210428.1:0-11065 GCA_932074435.1 Andricus kollari
CCCCTTTTTTGAGCTCCTTTTGCGCTGTGATCCCTGTTATGTGGTTCGAATATTAAATTAAACAATGCATTCTAGTAAATGTATTTTGGACCTGCCGAAAACGCGAGTCGTTTTAAGGGCCTTAAAGAGTCTCGATGTCGGCACTATGTTGGTAACAGGAATCTTGAATTAGGACACAGCCAACGAAATTTTTTAAGTTAATAAACCTTTTTCTTGTTAATAAATTCGAAGTGAATTCAAATTACGTAAAATTAAACTCATATAAGTTCAAATTGAATTCCAGTCAATTTAGGAGGAATTTGATTGAATTTGCATTTCATACGTATATAAATTCAAGTATAATCGAAATTAATTCAACTGATTTAGAATTTCTAAGTTAATTCAAGATTCCTAGTGAATTCAAATTAAGTCATAGGGGATTCGAATTAAGACATAGTTAATTGAAAATGAACTCAACGATTTGAAGTGAATTTAAGTGAATTGATTTTAAGTAAAATTGAATTTTAGTGGATTTAAAAGGCACTCAACTGAATCCAATAGAATTCCGGTGAAAAAGAAAAAAAAATTATGTTTCTGTGAATTATACGTAATGAATTCAAAATTCATAATTCAAAATGAATTACAGTCTAGTGAAAGTGAATTCAACTGAATTCTAACTGAAAACTGAGTCAATTCAAATTCAATTCCAGTGAATCTTAGTCAATTGTACTGAATTCAAGTGAATTCATTAGGAGTTTAAGGTGGAAATTCCAATGTGTTTAAAATTAGGACTATCTAGGTTCACCGAAATTCGGTGAGCGTAGAAGAAATATTTTTGGTGAGCGTAAAACAAATATTTTTGGTGATCCTAGGGAAGTTGGAAAAGAGCGGCTAGATTCATCGAAATTCGGTGAGCGTAGCACAAATATTGTCAGTGAGCCCTGACACTTCTTTAAAGTTATTCTGAATGCATTAAAAGTTAATTCAATCAATTAAAAATTTCTAAGACAATTAGAAATTCCAAATGAATTGAAGTCAATTCATAACACAGCCACACAACAACAAAAATCTTTTTTCGGGTCTGGAGGTCAGACCATGTTGACTATATGTTTTTTGGGTCGCTGAATGCGAATCCGTGGCCCAAAAACCCCCAGCACGTCGGGGTTCTGACATAACCACATAAATCCTCATAAAATGGTTTATTTTCAAGTCCTGGGGTCAGACCATTTTTTTTACATGTTTTTGGGGTCGTTGAATTCAAACCCGAAGTCAAAAAAGCCCCAGCACGTTAGGGTTCTGACATAAAATAAAAAAATAAAAATAAATAAACCTAAAAAAGAATCATGATGTTTTATGAGGTTCTGTCAGAACCCTGACGTGCTGAGTTTTTTTTTAATTCGGATTCGGATTCAGCGACCCCAAAATCATATAATAAACATTGTCTGACCTCCGGACTCTAACAAAATTTGTATCAGGTTTTTTCAGATTACGTCAAAACCCTGACGTGCTGGGGTTTTTTGACCTCAGAATCGGATTCAGCGACCCAAAAAACATATAGTCAACATGGTCTGACCTCCAGACCCGAAAAAAGATTTTTTTTGTCTGGCTGTGTAATGAATTCAACGTGAAATCAATTTAATTAATTTTAATTCAAAATATTCAAAGCTAGTGATTGATATAATTTTGTTAGTACAGAATCCTGGGAATGGAAAAAAACTCCATGTGTGTGTAATGTTAAGTTTGAACATGCGTCATTATGTACGATTTGAAACGAAAATTGATTGAAATTAATTATTCTTAGTGTCTGAACTTCTTTAATATATTTATCAAGAAAAAATATGCAAAATGTGTAATTTGTATACACTTTGTTACTATTAAACGTTTCCTCGAACAAATTACATGATTTATAAATAGAGATTTAGCAAATTCTTTGAATATCAGCAAAGTGATTGCTAGCCACATGTAAAATAGGCTTGCCAATTAAATAAATATTCATCGAACTGCAATCAAACGCACAATCAGGTATAATGATTCACCAATAAATTTACAAAGAATCGATAATGCTTGGATATTATACCCCGTGAAAAAATACTTGCTTCATTTTTAAAATGATATTGAACAATACTTTATTTATTCAATCCATTTGTTGAATCTTGACACCTTTTTGTAAACAATTTTTTTCTAATATTTCTAATAACTTTTCAGATATTTTAAAATCTTGTAAAATTATTATTATTTAAATGCATTTTTTAAATTATTCAATTTTATAATCTAAATTAAGGGCTTCAAAAAGGAATAATTTAAGGGCATATCAACGTTATCCGATTCCTACCTTGCCGACATTTCTTAAAACAATTTACATCCACACGAGATGAGATATCGAGTTGAAAATTTACGAAACTAAATAAAATTCTCTACGGAATGTTTGCATGGTCCCAAATTCCTAGAATTACCAAAAAAAATCAGAAATAACTTTTGTGGGTGATTCTAAACCCAATCCATTCAGATTATTAACTTTTCCATTTAGGAAAAGAAAACAATCCAACATATTCAAATGCATTTCTAAATAAATTTCTAAAATTCAAAACATTCTTTTTACAAAAACTTAAATAAAGAGAAGACTTCTTTCGAGAAAATTGAGTTCAAATATGTAAACTCAATTTAAAAGAAATCTCAAAAATTATTCGTAAGCAAACCCTGCAGATTGGATAGAATCATGAGTTTAGTGTCTCTATTTAAATTTTGTAAATTAAGATTGAAACGAAATCCATTTTATCATGAATAACTTCCGCAAACTAAGCATTTTTTTCTAATTCTAAAAATTTGGGAGCATAAAAATTTAATTTCGTAAATTATAGTGTGTCGCAAGAAACATCAATTTTGGGACCCTGCAAACATTCATTAGACTTTTATTTAGTTTCGCAAATTTTCAACTCGATATCTCATTTCGTGTGGACGTAAATTGTTTTAAAAAATGTCGGTATAAATGTCGGATTAGCGTTTCTGTGCAGTTTGGTGGGACTTTAGCGTAACTACAATATGTGAAGAAATCTTTATTACCGATAGAAGGTCGAGCAACGCCTGCAGGCAGCCCACATTTCATCACTAGTGCTTCACTTAAAGCCTTGCTGAAGGCGTACGTATTTGGTTGATTTCCTAGTAATTTTGGAGTTATTATTTCCAAAATATTATCATCCATATTGTCAACCAGTGAAAAAACTTTCTCAGGTAAAATTGATTCTGCATATGCCCTTTCTTCTAAAACAATTTCTCCACATTGACAATACGCTGTCGACACGTGAATGAAAGATTGAAGTTGTGTAAACTGAAAAATAAATAAAAATGTAAAAATATACAGATTTTTCATAAAATGTTTGGTACAATTATGTATATATTAAGCAATAAATTAAACCGCTATATTCAGGTAAATTCACTTTAATATTTACTTCTAATTAATTTGATTTCAGATGAATTTATTTTGTCATTATATTAATATATTTCAATTCACATTGAAATTTGAATCGACTTTGAATTAATTTTCTTTAATTCTCCTTTAAATCGGCAGAATTAAAATATAATTTACTTCATTTAGTAGGCTCGTTTATTTGATTTTACTTGCAATTTCTTTGAATTCATTGAGTTCTCTTTGAATTTCCTTTTACTAAACTTCAATTCACTTCGAATTCATTTGAAATTCTCGCGATTTAATGAAAATTGCCTCTTTTTGATTTACAAGAGTAGATCGCCAATTGTAAATTTTAGTGTCGGTCCATAATTTTTTTTAATGAAACCTGATTATTAATTTGCCAAAGCAGTAAGATGCGCTTTTTCGCATTTATTTAAAAAAATCGACTTTGAAATATTCGCCACAGGCCGTATACAGCTTAGCGAAAAACACTGCCGAACTGTGGTTGCGCGTTCGATTCTCGCAACCTGTACTTTATTTTTTGTTCATTAAGATTTTTATACATATAATTTTCTTTAATAATCTTCCAAAATTCTTCAAATAATAATTTTTTAATGACATTTTCCGCTGAAAAACCTGACTTTTTTTTAACTTTATCCTGTTTTTTGCAATCAACTTTATTTGCCAAAAATATGAATTGCTTTGATAAAGTTTATCAATTGCATTTAAAATTAGAAGTATGTAGGCGATATTTTAAAGGAGAAATTGTGTTTTTTTGTATCGAGAAATATGATATAGTTAAAAAAAGTCAGTTTTCCGCTATAAAAAAGCCATTTAAAACGTTATTACTTGCATAATTTTGGAAGATTATTGAAAAAAATTATATTTATAAAGAATTTATTGAATAAAAAAATAAAGTGCAGGCAGCGGGAATTAAACACGTAACCTTCCGGCTATGAAGCCGAAGCGCTGGAAGTATTTTTCACTAAACTGTATATGGCGTGCGGACTGCGGTGAATATTTCAAAATCGATTTCTTCGAAAAAGGCGAAAAAGCGCATATTACTGCTTTGGAAAATTATTACTCAGGTACTGATCTTTCATTTAAAAAAATATGAACCGTGGCTAAAATTCATAATTGGTGGTCTCCGCATCTCAGTTAAAATGAAGCTAATACGTCAGAGAAATTCATTAAAATTTAATCGACGTCTGAGTGATGCATTGCGATTCAGTTAACTTCAATTGACTTCAGTTAAATTAAATTAATAGAAAAATGATTCGAAATTTATTATTTAAAGTTTTTGAAAGCACATCAATTCACATATATGCCCTTGTAATTGATTGGAATTCCGTTTAAATTAATATTTAATTTTCACTGAAATTCTATTTGAATTGACCGAAATTCATTTTGATGTAAACTTGAATTCCATTAAATTCCATTTGAATTAGGACTTTAAATTTGTAATTCAGTTGAATTATTATATATAATTTCTTATTCACTTGGATTTAGTTTTATTCTACATTATTTGTTATTTCAGCATAATTCATGAAAATTATTTTATATATGAAATTTTTAACTGAATTTTGTTTACCTGTTGTGCAACTGCTATAACATTGAAGGTGCCCCTAGTATTCATATTAATAGCAGTTCTTAAACTCAAGTCAAATCTGACATTAGCGGCCATATGAAACACAACCGAGACATCTTTGATTAAACGATTTTTATCCGACGATGACAAGCCAAGTCCTTCGTGCGTTGTATCACCATTAATGACCACAATTTTCTTCAGTCTTTCGGGATGATTTTCTACGAGTATCCTAAATGGTTCTTCCTGTAATAAAGACAAAATCGTTACAATCAGAGAAATCGTAAAGAAGAGGAATGAGAACAAAAATTAAATCACTACAAAGTAGCTATTCGAATATTTAAAAAAACTCTATTAAGATTACTATCTCATTGAAGTTGCAAAAAATATTCTTACAAATTTAGAAAAAAAAATTTTATCTTATTAATGAATGAGTAGTTCCTGTTTAAAATAGGTATAAGGTACTTCTTTTTTCGGCTTCATACTCATTTAAAATCCACCAAGAAAACAAATACTAAACTGCTAACGGTTCTTTTTGAAAATATTTAAGCCCAATTTTCTCAAGTAACTCAATTGCAATATTTTAAACTTTTTTTTACGTCATATAAGGAAACAATTTCGTAAGTTTTTCCTTGAAAAATTCTTAATTCGAGCTCATAAAATTGTCTTCTCTTTCTTGTTGCGCGGTTAATTTACCTGCAAAACAACAGAATACAAAGTCGTGTTTTGTGCTCAAAGAATCTGGAAATCGTGACTAAAATATAGAATGATACTTTGCGACTTTATTAACAAATTTTAATAATTTTAACAGGAAATTGTTATTTATTATCATCTTACTCTTTCCCTGGGTACTTGTAGCAATGTCTAACATTCAATGAAAAGTTTACTAGAGGTGATCGTTCATATGCCATAAACTATTCATAAATATTTCAAACACGAAAAATGGTATACGAACCATTTTTAATGACTTAAAATAAATTTTAAATTCTCACTATATTTTATTATTATTGAGTTATCAAAGTCCAAACAAATTTTTAACTCTTTTCCAAACATGTGAAAATTTCTTATATGAGTTTTCAGAAAATGAATGACTACGACTATGCATTGATATAAAGTTTCCTTTCGTAACAATTTTAACAATCCGCGATCAAGTTCAAATTATTGTGGACCGCTTTCACTTTTTTTAGCACTCTTTGATAGTCAGTCAGCTTTAATTTTCGCTCAGTCAGCCGAGTAAGAATAAATTAAATTTAATACCAGAAATTATTTGGCAAAAAAAGTTTACTCTCAACAAATTATGGTCTGTGATAATGTTGTTGCCCTTAGCCCATTTTCGTTCCAAAATAGTTATTTCACCGCCTGAAACGAAAATTAAATTTTTGTTGCTCGATTTTCAGTAAATTATTATATCTCTATTTTTTAAAATCCTATTTGACTGCAGATTTACAAATCTTCTTTATTTACGTGTATTATGAACATTTCCTTGTTTTCTTGACTGTTTTTCCGCAGAAAAAATTTGCCTTTAGAGTAGGATAATTTGCATTCAATAGAAGGAAATTTCTTCAGTCTTATAAAATAGTAGTTATTGTACAATAAGTATAGCAGTATTAATAGTTCAGGTTTATATTTTATGAATGATTTATTATTCTCTAATAAGTGCTTTTTTCAAGGAGCGTTCTCTGTTCTACCTTATAATTTCAGGTGTGATTTAACAATACGAAGCCGGTGTTCAATACTCGACCTTAACAATAACATCCAATTAAATTCGTTCGAATCAGGATAAATGTAGTGTCAATTTCAGCAAAAAAATCTCTTGAGGAGAATATAGAATTAAGAACTTAATTTGAAAGTTAATTATAAATGAAATAAAAAATAGGATTAATAAAAAATAACGAATAAGAAAATTTAATTAAAAATATTGAAGCATATCTTTTAGTTTTGACGTTTTTACTGACATTCATTAAATTCCTCACACAGATCATAAGAACTGGTCAAAAATCCAACTTTAGTGCAATCGACCTTGAATGTCTGCATACACGAGACATGTTACATAAGACCACAGAAATGCCAGATTTATAAAAATACTTACCTATTGTATAAATTTGGTAAATATTGATGAAGTTATACGTTATTTGTCTTATAATCAGTATTTTTACCGGAAAGATAACATACTACAATTAAATTTTTTTAAACTTTACCCTATTAAAAAAATCGTATTTCAAATTACACCCTAAATCAGACCGTAAGTCCGGTCGTACTGTAAATCCATAATAACAAATTTTGAAATATTCAGTGTTATAAACATTCTTGAAATAATTTAAACTCATTTAAGAAATAAAATATAATAGAATATCGGTTGTTGGATTTACTCTCGGAAAGAACATCCTTTTTTGTTTACGCTCTATTTTAAAGTTATGATGAAAAATATTACACTCAACAATCGATGAAAAAGATTTTTTGGCCTTTCTTTTTTGAAATTTTGGTATTCAATTTGTTTCTTAATTGGAAAAGAGAATTTTTGTTTTCAATGTTTTCTTAATTGGATTAGGGACATTCTTTACTTTTAACATTTTGTATTGAGTTGGAAGGGAGTAAACATGGACTTCAAATTTTCTCTAAAATAGCTGAAGAGGGGAAGCATGAATTTGTAAGTGTTATTTTCTAAATCTCTTATTTTTAAATTGTTCAACCTAAAACGTTTTTTCAATTTTAAAATCTGAAAATTGAACAGTTTTAAGTAAAATACCGTCAAATTTGAACAATTGAACCGCCGGATCGTAGAAGGGCATATAAAGTCTGATAGCTGGTGGCGGGAGGGCCCCTTGGCATTTTTAATAACATTTACCAATTTTAATTTTTCAAACATATATTCTTATTCGAAATTTAAAGGCGCATCTTTTTTTCCACTTGAAAAAAGTTGTAGCTCTGTTCATTCTTGAAATAATGGCAAAAAACACGAATTTTGAAAACTGAAAAAATTCCGTCTTTTCTCACTTCAACTCGCTCTAATTCACATAATATTAAAGATTTCTACTTCAAATTTGGACGAATTATATTTCAAGGTATACTTTAAACGGCAGAGTAGTTTAAATTAATTTGTTTCCTTATACAAAATTTTTAATAATGTTTTTATATGTAAGTATACGAAAATGGTTTCAATATTTTCAATCGCAAAGTCTATCGAGGTAAATTTAAGCTATCAAAAACTTCCAGCGGATGAAATGTTCATTAGAATTCGTAGAAGTTTTCTGTGAAGTTTTACTTCAATTGAACAAAGTCTTAATAACCTACGAGTGCTTTATTCTCTCGAGCAGCGCCGCGAGAACATAACTCAGAGACGGCTTTTAGCTGGGTAGGCACGGCCATCTAGGAAAGTTGGAAAAATGTATATTTTAACATCAATTTGTTTAAATGATGTGATTATTAGTTATTATTAATGATCATACAAATTTGTACAGAAGTTAGAATTAATTTTCGGCACCATTTTTTTTTAAATAGAGGGCTTGAGCTAAATTACACTGAATATTGCATTCTCATAATTCTTCACCTTAATCTAAAAAAATATATACTTGAGATCATTAACATATTGCACCGTATTAAAGATTCTTAACAAAAACTTTATTCTAAAGAAACTAATCATTATATGCTTAATCTTCAGCATCGTCATCGGAAGAACTATCGTCGTTAACTGCTTTCTTTGTAGCATTTTTCTTATTTATTGACGAAAAATAATCATTAAAGAACTCTTGTCCTTCAGCACTGAGGTGAGGAAAAATTAATTTTAATTTATTATTCATTTCTTTCTTTCTTTCTCTTAATTTCTTTGATTTTAGCGGCAGTAATACCAACTCGAGGGCGATGTAATCATGAAAGATCAATCAGATTTTGTGCATTATAATTATTAAAAGAGTCTACCTGTCCAATAGAGTAATAAATCTGTTCTGAAAATTTGTATGTGCAAATTTTTTTTAATTTTCTATTTCTCTGTTCATGGCAAAAGGCTTTGTGTATGTTTACAAAACATTCCAAGAAAAATATGTAGAAAAAAAGATATAGTGTACAAGAAAGAGAAAGAAAGAAGGAGAAAGAAATAGAGCATAATTATTATTATTGGGAAACTATGAACTACATACAAAAATTAACCGGTTTATACTTTATTTTAGAAATAATTCCGTATATTATTATAAAAAAACACCGAAATTGATGTTGAAAAATACAATTTTCCAACTTTCGTAGATGGCCGTAACTATCCAGTTAAAAGGCGCCTCTGAGTTATGTTCTCGCGGCGTTGCTCGAGAGAATAAAACACTCGTAGGTTATTAACACTTTGCTCAATTGAAGTAAAACTTCACAGAAAACTTCTACGAATTCTAATGAACATTTCATCCGCTGGAAGTTTTTGATAGCTTAAATTTACCTCGATAGACTTTGCGATTGAAAATATTGAAACCATTTTCGTATACTTACCTGGAAAAACATTATTAACAATTTTTCATAACAAAACAAATAAATTTAAACTACTGTACCATTTAGAGTATACTTTGAAATATAATTTGTCCAAATTTGAAGTAGAAATCTTTAATATTCTGTGAATTAGAGCGAGTTGAAGTGAGAAAAGACGGAATTTTTTCAGTTTTCAAAATTCGTGTTTTTTGCCATTATTTCAAGAATGAACAGAGCTACAACTTTTTTCAAAAGGAAAAAAAGATGCGCCTTTAAATTTCGAATAGGAATATATGTTTAAAAAATTAAAATTGGTAAATGTTATTAAAAATGCCAAGGGGCCCTCCCGCCACCAGCTATCAGACTTTATATGCCCTTCTACGATCCGGCGGTTCAATTCTTGAAAAAAGTATGAGATAATCTACACACTTTCCGTAAATTGTAAGCATTATTACAAAAAAACATTTGACCTTCAAAAATGAAGATCAAAAATAAATTTAACGTTTTCTGAAATTAGGGTTCTTTTGAAAAAAAAAGTTTATATTTTTTCTTTTAAATACCTTCAGTTTAAAAAATGTACATATTATTTATTCGTAAAAATGAACTTTCGGTAGTTTTTGGGCTGATACCAGCTTTTTCAACGATTTATGATTCTTTTAAGTTTTTAATTGATATTAAGATATTCATAAATAATAAGTCATTTTTTTAAACTAAAGGTATTAAAAGGAAAAAGTTTAACCCTTATTTTTTAACAATATTTTTTTTTTAATTCGAAATTGTACAAGCTTAAAGTAATAGCCTACAACATTGTGCAATTATTTTAAATTGGAAATCCCTAAAACTGAACAAGTTTAAATTTAATAATACTAAAAAGGAAACAAAAATTATACATTTTAAATTATTGTTTTCTTCTCAACAGCACTAGTATTTCAAAATTATACATTTATGAATTTGTAACGTTCCTTATTGAGCATTTAAAAATGAAGAAACTTAAAAATCAGTATTATCGAATTTAGGGTTTGAAGCTGAAAAAAATAGTACAAAACAAAATTCAGTGTCATTATCACCGTTTAAAATTTAAAAAGTCAAAATTGTAAACCCCTAAAGTTTAATAATTATTCTAAAAACGTTGAGAATTATATGATTTCGATTTGGAAGCTTTAAGAATGAATGCATTCAAACTTAAAGCGTTAAAAATTCTAAATTCAAAACTTGGTTTAAAATTGAAGTATTATTAAATTAGGATTATGAAGCTAAGTAATTAATAATTCATGATTTTCAAGTTATGCATCACGCTTTTTAAAATTCACTCATTGCAGTCTAAAGTGCAACGTTAATTAATAATATAAATATCAATAATTAAGGATAGTACTGCCTAACATGCAGATATTAACTTTCAACATCTAGATAGTGCCGCCGGACATACAGATCTAGCTTTCAACATCTAGACGGCTTTCCTATTTTTTAAATATAAATTTGGGTAAACATCAATGAATCTCCGTATTAGTAGCATTGGCTGTCAATATTGAGCCAATAATATGCAAATCGTACTTCATCCACTGGGTGAAAGATCAATTGCCCACACAGAAAAAAAGAAAGTTTCATTTTGAACAAAGAAACGGCGTTAAAATGTACGGAAACAAAATCGAACC
>CAKNWW010210487.1:379-12800 GCA_932074435.1 Andricus kollari
TCCGCATGGTAATTTCTACTTTTTTATGCATTAAAAAATATTATTTTAAAATGGTTATAAATTTCATGCTATATACATAGGTCGAGAAATATTTTAAATGCCAAATTATTATTAATATTTATTTATTAAACATCTAAATAATACAATATTTACTTATATATTAATTGACAATTTATATTAACTTACGTTCAAGATTATATTTACATATAAGCTTAACAGTCTTTGCATGAGACATTTCTTATTATTAAAAGTATATGTAATACCTTTTTTAATTTTCGTTATTTTGAATGTATGGGCATACCTCTATTTCGCCAATCAAAATATTCAGTGGAACTCCTGCCTTCACAGAAAAACGGCGATCCTCAAAAGTACACCGATTCGGTGTTGTTTTGAGTTTCAACAAAAATGATACACCGGAGAATGAAAATGCAGCTATGTTCATATTAAAGTTTCACACTTAAAGTATTCTCATTTTGAGAAAAAATTATCTTATTTGGAGACCATAGCAAATGAGCTGCAACAAAAAGGGGCCCACTGTTTTTCTGTGTTTTCTTCTTCGTCGAGTTTATAAACTAATTTTTGGAATATTAACCAGACAACATACTTTGAAATTGTGTACATTAAACATTAAAAGTTAAACAATTAAACTCTTTGTAACTGAATACTTTCTAAATTCGAAGTTAAATTATTTTTATTTCAAGTCGCTTCACAATTAATAATTGTTCCCCGTGTGGAAAAATTTCGTGGCAGTCTTGAATCATGCTAAAGCCAGCACAGTTTTTCTCAATCCTGTATATTCACGCAATACTGAGCTGGCGTTACACTGGCGCTGTCTAGTTTTGCTACGTGTTTGATTCAAACCTTTCTACTGTCTAGTCCCAGTCTTGGCGCTATCTAGGAGTTTGTTACGAATTTGAATATGTAAATATTGTCCAGATTTTAGCTAGTTTCTAGATAGAATCACGGTTTAGACTTAAGGGTGGTGGTTAAATCCGACTTGGAAAATTTTTTTCATAGGTACGGCATTGACTCAATATATAATTTTTCTCAAGTATTTGAGAACGAATGAAAGAAAACTTGTCAAATATCCGGGGTTTTGTGAGATCCTCGGATCACTTTTTTACTGAAATTATAAATTTTTCGAAAGAGAGCAGTCTGCAGATAGCAGAAGACAGCATTTGAACGGCGAGACCCTTTCGCAAATTTATTTTTTTACTCACAATTCTGACATCACAGAAGCATTCTCAGAAGCTATCACGTATTCCAAGACCCACGACTTGATGATGGTGAACTTAAATTTTGCGAAATACGTCGCGAAAGGTAGAAAAAAGGGTACAAAATTGAGGTGTCCTGTGTTTGTGAAGATTAAAGACTGTAGTTGTAAGCAGCAAAGCAAACACGACATGCAGAACACATGTCCAATTCGTGCCCCGATGCTCTGAAGTCGACTTTTGTCGGCTGAAATGGACCGCGAATCCAGGCTTCGAGTCTCAGCGGCAGTTTTGAATTGAGAAATAAAAATAAAAAATTTGAATAAAATTGAGTACAAAATATTGAAATAGTTTTTGCAGACAGCATCTGCAAGTGTACCAATTTTATGAATAAACCAATTTATGATTGTATGTAAATTTGTAAATTTATCCAGTTTGAAATAATAATTGGAAAATTTTGAAATTATAAATGTATCAAGCCATCCAGCAATAAATTCAAAAACCATAAATTTCGAATTCTGAAATTTCCAAATTAGGCCCTCTGCAAATTTATTTATAAATTCAAAGTTTATCAAGTCGCTTAACTATAAATTACGATATTTCAAGATTATATTATAATTTCAAAATTTTCAAATTATAATTTCAAACTGGATAAATTTACAAATTTACATACAATCATAAATTGGGTTATCCATAAAATTAGTGCACTTGCAGATGCTGTCTGAAAAAACTAATTAAATATTTTGTTGCCAATTTTATTCACATTTTTTATTTTTATTTCTCAATTCAAAACTGCCGCCGAGACTCGAAGCCTGGACTCGCGGTCGATTTCAGTCGACAACAGTCGACTTCAGAGCTTCGAGGCACGAATTTGAGAGGTGGTCGAAGATCTCGCAAAACCCAGGATATTTGACATATTTTCTTTATTTCGTTCTCAAATACTTGAGAAAAATTATATACTGAGTCAGTGCCGTACTTATGAAAAAAATCCAAGTCGGATTTAACCAACTCCCTTAAACAAAAATTACAGAGGTGAATTCAGAAAATAATTATTTTCGAATAAAAGAGTTAGGAAATTACAATACACAATTGCACAAACGTTCAAGTAATCATTAATTGTACACTATTACATATTTAAGATTGTAAACAATAATTGTTGAAGGTGATCGAAATCGTAATACAAGAACTGTATTCTTAAGAACGATTTTTTTAAGAATGTTTAAAAACGTTTTCTTTCAATTGAATTATATAGTAAAGTTATAATAAATTTATATTGAATTCATAATAATTTTAATATGTTTAATATTGATGATATTTCAGAAAATCAAATATTATTATAAATGATTTGTACAATAATTGTTGAAGGTAATCGAAATCTTAATACAAGAACTGCATTCATAAGAACGATTTTTTTGAGAATGTTTAAAAACATTTTCTTTCAATTGAATTATATATTAAAGTTATAGTAAAGTTATAATAAATTTATATTGAATTTATAATAATTTTAATATGTATAATGCTATGTATATTATTGATGATATTCCAGAAAATCAAATATTATTATAAATGATTTATACAATAATTGTTGAAGGTGATCGAAATCTCAATACAAGAACTGTATTATTAAGAACGATTTTTTTAAAGAATGTTTAAAAACATTTTCTTTCAATTGAATTATATAGTAAAGTTATAGCAAAGTTATAATAAATGATTTATTTAATTTATTTTAGTTATTTATTTGTTGCGTAAATGATAATTAGGCCTAACGTATTAATTATTTGAAATAATAAACAATCCTTATTTCGTAGCCTAATAGAAAGTAAGATCATACAAACATTATTTTTTTCAATTATTTAGTCACAGATCAAGCACTTTTAATGTTTAGAAAATTGTTCATGTTTTATTGAAATAAATATTAGGATGTAATGAATTGGAATTCATATCCGAAAAAAATGAAAAAAAATTTAACTTTTAGATTGCCGAGATGTTAAGGCGACGGGACAAAGTTACAAGAATATAATACGAAATTACATCAGAAGTTCGACACCCGGCGTTATATAAAAGAGATTTGCGGAAAGTCATTTCTTCATTTTTTTCTGTACAAAAACTTTTTTTATATTTTTAATTAACTGCAAAATCTATATATTGGACTTCTATGGCATACAAAATAATTATATGATTTAATTATTAATTGTTTTTTTATCGAAATAGCCGATCTGTCTGGAAACTAGTCGATCCGAGCGTTACATCCCAGTGTAGCCACTGGACAGTGAGCTTGTGGCGCGCCAGTGTCGCCTCTAGGCGGGCTAGACAGAAACGGTATAGCGCCACGAAATTTTTCCACATAGGTCAACTGATATTCATACATCGAAATTCAACACTTTCATTTACAAATAAAAATTTTCAAAAGTGGATCGATTAAAATGGTTACGTTCAATGATTAATTTTAACACTATCAAATTTTACCAAAAATTGAACAAAAGCTTTGAATTATGAATCTGATAATTTGAAATTATTTTAATATTGACAATAGTTTATTAAATTTAAATCGCATGTTTACATTTGTTTATCTACTAAGACTTTCGAATTGAAACAGTTCCATTTTTAACCCGTAGATTATACACTGGTTTTTCTGTTTTCTATTTTTTGATCGGATGATTATTTTTAATAATAAGCCTAATAAACTAAAAAAAATGTGTCCCCAAATTCAATTAGTTTTTAAGAAATCATTCTTCGTAAGTTGGGCAAATATTATTGAAGCTGTTTCAAACTTGATATACGAACGAAATATACCCTAGCGATGCTTACAAACCAAAGAAAAAATAAATGTCAATTTTTTGGAAAAAAATCACATTTCAGAAAAGTTCTTCTTATTTTTTTATTTTTTCACTATTCAAAAATTGTTTATTACATTTATTATTATTACCACTGCATTTTCCAGTGATTTTTACCACAAAAAACGTATATTATAAGTTATAATTACATTATTTATGCACGAATTATTAACGTTTAAAAATGCGAAATCCCAATTCGCACCAGTGTGGGATATACGTATCCGCAGATGGAGTGTGGTATCTGCGGGTTAACGTTAAGATCTGTAAATCGTTGAATTTTGAGTACATTCAGAATCGTTTTTATTGCCTTCGAAGAGTTTAAGTCTTTAAAACTGCATTTTAAAATTCTTTACATTGAAAATGTACGCCTAAAAATGAAGACCTAAAATGGAACATTTTTAAAGCAAAAGATTTTACAATTACGCATTGTAAACTGAATGATTTCATAATTGAAAATGTTAACAATTAACCTTCACATTAAAAAAAAATTTGAAACCGAAATTATTTTAAATATTCCATTATATGATATGATATCAAATTTGTGATATTTCAAGATATTGAATAAATTTTTTCAAAAAATTTGTCAAATTCACGGTCAAAAAATAAATTCACTGACATTTCCCGTTTTTCCCGGTCCAGCACAGAAAAATAGCGGGATTATTTTTGTTCCAGCTCATTCGTTAGGTTCTCGAAATCAGGTTTTAGTTCTCGAAATAAGAATACTTCAAGTGCAAAATTATAAGATGAACATTAATGCATTCTTATTCTCCGGTGTCTCATTATTGTTGCAACTCAAAACGATACCGAATAAGCACACTTTTGAGGATCGGCGTTTTTCTGTGAGCAGCCACTCTGCTGGACTTATTCAAATGTTTACCTTTTTTGACAACTTTATGCTTGGAATCGTAAAAACTTATTCATTTTGAATTCTTTATTCACAAATTGCTAATTGTACAATATTTTTGGTTCATTTCGTAATTTTGTCATTCTTATGAATAAAGTACCCTTGTTGACAAGGGCCATGTAAACCAGTGTAAACCAGTGCATCTGAATCAAACTGCTGGCCTGGGGTCGGTAGATAGGCCGAGAAGTGTGACTTGGAACTCTTCTTTAAATTTGTGCAGTTCATACTAAAAGCTTTGCTCCGAAATATCTAAATAAAAATGCGACATATGTCCTCATATACTAAGCATCACTTACAAAATTGATTATTAATTGTTTGTAATGTTGGATGTTAATTTTGGCTTTAGGGTAAGAATAAATAATTCAGTCAATCTTTAATTTCAAAAACTCGAACCAAAGAATCTTTCTCCTTCAATGCAGAAGAGAACGCGTTTCCCCAAAATATCTGCATCTACATGCGTTCAAATCGAGCACTTTTGACAACAACTCTGCTGCACGAAGGTATGCTTCTAACATACACAAATTCCAAATGTCTACACTTAACGACGAAATAAGAGATATTCGCATCTCAACTCACAACTTGAAAAATGAACTACGCAGACTTCGACAAACAATAGTAAATACTCTCTCATGCGATAAATATGTACGTTTCTTTCAATTCGAGGCAAAAAAAGCACAAAGAATATTTGGATCACATAAATTAATTTGGTAAATCCAAATTTGAAAATCTTATTAAAAATTCTTATTAATTAATACAGCCAGTTTAGGAGTGAAGTTTGGTCTACCAATCCCTATTTATAAATTACCTATCAAACACCTCATCGCTGACTTTGAATCCAATATCAGAAATATTCAAACAACTGATCGCAACAAACAAGGTTAAAATTTATTAATTGTGTTAATAACTTTTCCCAACAACAACACTTACATGGCAATCCCATGACTGAATTCCAAAAAATAGGTTCATAAAGATTTTAAACGCTCTAAACTGTTCCTAAAAAAAAATCCAGATATCCTTATTAGCGAATCTGACAAAAGCAACATTTCGGTAGCAATGGGCAAAGACGAATAAAGAAAACTAACCAAGGCATCAGTTTTCATGCATTTTTCAAACGAAATAGACGTCAAAACTGAACTGCTCCACATTTCAGTCTGTCAGAATGCATACACATTGGAATTTTCACAAGGTTGGTTGACAAAAATCTGTTCAATTACAATTCGAATTTCAAATTTGGATAAAATGTCACATTTGCCAGTTAATTTGATTACATTTTAAATTTTAATTGTTGCTCGTAACAAATAAGTTCACCCAACTATTATACGGACAAAACATTTTTCAAGCTCTGAGAGAGAACTGTACCAAAGTTACCAAAGTTTTTTATTACTTAAGACTGCACTAGACCCTTACATTATATTTTAAATACCTTATGTCATTAATTTGTCCAATTATTGTAAGGGCATCACACATTTTAAATTTATGCAAATCTTACCAAAGTCATTTAAGATTGTACCAAACCAAATTTGAAATAATTTTCTTATTTAAACAACATTCTTACACTGCGTCCCTGATAAACATTTTTGTGTAACTGTCTTTTCCAGAATAAAAATTAATCACTAATGAGGGCCACCATTGTGCGCCGAAACGTTTGGTTCAATTAAAAATTGACTGAATTATTTATTCTGACCCTAAATCCAAAATTAAAATCCAACATTACAAACAATTATTTTCATCGAGGGTTAATATAATCTACCATATTATATATATTATTATATATATATATTTATATATATATATATTATATATATATTATATATTATATATTATAGTATTATTGATTATTGAAATAGTTTTTTAAATAATTTTATAATACATGCATAGTTTAATTAGTAATTAAACAAGTGCTGTTTCCCGATATTACATCAAGACAAATTATATTTTCATATGATTGTAACTTACCTTCAGTCTTAAGAAGTGTCAATAATCTTATCAAGCACAGAATCACAACTTCATCACATTTACTCTCGATGAAAACTAAAATAAGCAGGGTTAAAAAGATTAATTAATTCTCCACTCTCTAAATATGAATCAGTGATCAATTCAGTGACACCAGAGTAAATCATGTGAGACATAACCTCTAAGTTCTAAAGTAAAACGTTGTTTTTATCCTTTTACTTAAATAGCAAAAATAATTTTTTAAGAAATAAATTTGTAAATTTTTGGACTATAAGTGTGCTGAATTTACTGTGGGAAAAATATACTCTAACTCATATAAAAAGTACTTACTTGACGGGTGTGTACATGACAGTCGAATCTTGAAATTAAAGAAATATGTGAGGTTTTTCGTCATTTAGAAGCATCAAATCTTTTCACATTTTTTCATATTTGATCACATTTATGGGTTTTAAGTATTTACTATGATTATTTCATCGAATCTAATAAAATCTTATTATATTATGACTGCTAAATTGACGTGGTGCAGTGCTGCCAACTCTCAAAAGTGAAAATTTCACTGAATGAATAAGAAACTTTTCACTGATTGTCAGTGACCGGATTCTAGCTATATTTGAATCAGTGAGATTTCACTGACAATTAGTGACTTTTCACTGATTCAGATTTAGAGAGCATACGTATGTATGTATCAGTTATTTGCCTTTACAACTGAGAGCGTTCGTTCGAGCTTGGCGTCGCTTTTAAAAATGAAAATCTAATAAGTAACAGAAAAATGTCACTAGGGGCGCTTCTTATCATGTGTGAAAAATATGTAAATAGCAATGAAGTAGGGTAGCGTGATAGCCTACTACTCTACTATGCACTGTACGCTATGCACCCTGACAGAATTTACTATATGGCACAGTCAAAGTAAGTAGTACCTCGTAATAACTTCTACTATGTGGAATAGTACAAGCTCTTATTATACTTTAGCTTCAAATACTCTTTCCGGCATTCGTTTATAAAGTGGTGGCTCCTGGCACTATGCATGTTAAATAAAATTACTTTGTAAGTCTTAGGCAAAGTACTTTCACTACAAAAAAGTATTTGCCTTGTTGTGTAATATTATTTCCTTGCCTAGGTGACAATTAGTACTCTATAAGATATCAACTTCTGCCCTCATATCTCATATTTAATTCTATTGTACATAAAATATTTTTCGTTCCATAATCAGGCAAACATAACTACATCAGCATAGAATAAAATGCCCATGTGCCTTTTTAAATATCATACAAATCTTAGTATGTACAACTTTGAATTGTCTTAATTTTGATCATTTCAGAAAATTATAAGTTTTACCATGTAAAAATATCCGTAAATCCTGGAAAAACATCATTTTTTGACAGATTTTTCTATTACTATTACTATTTACCTAGTTAATGCACGGTTTTACTACGTGACCAAGTAGTTTTACCCAGATTTCCAAAACCATTTCTCGCCATGTACGCATTATTGTTCGGCGTTACTACGCGTTAAGTGTATAGAGTAATACACACAAATTCCCTCAAAAGTCCTTGAAATCGATTGAAACCGCTTGAAATCCTCTGAAATGTCATGATTACCCTTAAAAAACCCTTGAGCTCCATTTTAATTGTTAGAAATCCGTCTGAATCCCCCATGCAATCCCTTTAACGCTTTTTAAATCCACTGAAATCTTTTGAAATCACTGACAATCTCTTGAAGTATCTAGAATTACTTTGAAATCTGTAGAAATCCCTTGAACTTTCATAAAATCCTTCAAAGGACCTTCGGCTCTTCAAATGTTTTGAAATCCCTTAAAGTTACTTTAATTGTTCTTTAGAGTTGTCAATAAAATAAGATGATCAGAAATTCGGACATTTACCTATTTACAATAAATTTACTTATAACAATACATAATTTTTCAAGTATTTCGCATTTTCATACGTTCATTTGAAGATGCTTTTAAGTTTTACTGAGGTTCTGATAAAACAAATAAGCTCCCAATTGATCGGGAATTAAATTAATTATATTCGACTAAGAATTAATATGCAGTATACTCATGAAATTTATTAACAATCTGATGATGGAGGCTGTTATATTATAAACAGTTTACTGTATATCAAGAAAATGACGAATCTATCCATTAAAGTATATTAAAGCAGAAGAGCTGGAATTAATATTTTATTTAACGAAAATAATATTTGAACGTTAATTCACGATCATGTGATTTCGTAACATTCCTTTGACTTAGTACCTTAAATATTTAAAAAATATACTTTAAATAAGCAAACCAAGTAAAATTTGCAGTGGCAGCTAACAATGTTTCTCTTAAGCAATGCTACATAACAGATCCTTTATAAATTTGAGTTAGATTCGCATGTTTCGCTTACGGTCCCTGCGCAGCTCATAGAAGAAGCTATACAGTATTTCCACTTGTGACGTCATTTCAAAATGTCCGAATAGCCCGGGGATACCATTGCATTGTATACATTGCGTCGCTTACATTATCTTAGTTAAAGAATTGTGTTTATCAGCAAATTAAAAATGTCTCGTGAACACTTTTTGAGATTATCTGGTGAAGTGAAGGGCCGTTATTATGATAAACGAAGTGGAGTTGACAATTTAGATCCCTACGCTCTGAAAAGTGAGGAATTTTCCACCAGCATTAGTCATTTATCCGTAGTCAGTGAGATCGATCTTGTATCGTATTTTTATTTTACGATAACTCATATTTATTACACTTGCAAACAATTGAAATATTATAAAAGCTGATATACTTTTAATTTTTACGAAGCTGGATTTGATAAAAAAGTGGAGTGCAAGAAGGTAGATACAGCTTTTCAGTGCGTGGTGAGGTTAGTACTGGCATGTTCATTTTTCATTAACTGCACGGATTCATTTATATTGGAGTATATTTTGCTTTGTCATGCGTCACTAAATATTCTAACTTGAAGGTAGTTGAATTGAACAAAAAATGGCAATTTTTCTATCACAATGAACGTTTCCTAACCTCAAATTTAAAACTTCTAGCAATATGTTCAAAATCGTATGCTACTTTTTCAAGTAAGCGTCATTATTACATAAATACAAAATTTAGTGACGCATTACAAAACAAAATATACTCAAATATAAATGAATCCATGCTGCTAATCAAAAATGAACGTGCCAGTAATAACCTCACCACGCACTAGAAAGTTGTCATCTACCTTCTTCCACTCAATTTTTTCAACAAATCCGGCTTCGTGAAACTTGAAAGCCTCTCAGCTTTTATAAGCTTTAAATTGTTTGCAAGCGTAATAACTATGAGTTATCATAAAATAAAACACAAGATCGATCTCACTCACTACGGGTACATCACTAATGCTGGTGGAAAATTCCTCACTTTTCAGAGCGTAGGGACCTAAATTGTCAACTCCACTTAGTTTATCACAATAAAGGACCTTTACTTCACCAGATAAACTCAAAAAGTATTCACTAGACATTTTCAATTTGCCAATAAACACAATTCTTTAACTAAGATAATGCACGCGATGCAATATATACAATGCAATGGTATCCCCGGCCTATTCGGCCATTTTAAAATTGTATGGCTTAATGGAAATACTGTATCGTCGCAGTCAGTTTGAAAATCGAACTCGATTCAAAACCCAAAAGACTCAAGGACAGAATGAAATGCCCGGAGAGAAGACGAGTGGAATGAATCGAATCGTGATACTTCTCGCGTGCGGTCGCGAGCGCACAAATACGGTCCCGCGTGGGAGGGAGAGCGGTCGCGCGCCGCGGTTCTACGTCATAGTTCTCGACGTCACTGGAGAACCGAGAAACCGAGCGAGCGGGGAAGAGCGTACCAAGTCGAGGTGGGGATAACAGGAGAGGAGAGTCGCCGTCATATACACGCGTGTACAGATAGGTACGGAGAACAAGGATTGGTTGGCAACCGCTCGGCACATCCAAATATGGGACAGCTTCGTGGTCCATTCATAAAACTACGGAGCGCGCCGCCGCTCAGCTCAGTTCGTGCGCGACCCCCACGCATAACGCGCGCTGTGTATGGCACGCGGGACTCATTACGCACACACACTGCGCGTCGAGGCCACGTATACTCGCGCTCGCAAGCGCGTTCGCGAAATAGTACTGACCAGGTCGTGTGTCCTCTCGACTTACTTTAGTTGGTTCGGCACGCTGCTTTTCGCCGCCCCCGCGATACATCAGGGGAGAACATCGATGAACAAACTTTAATATCGTGAACCCGGTAGTTTCGTTTGGGGGTTTATTTTCTGAAAAGAAGCATAGGCGTGAGAATACCCGGTCGGTTCGTCGACCGGCACGATCGTGCGACGAGCTTCTCCGTCGAACGGGCAGAGGAGGCGGGAGACGTTGAGAAGGGAGTGAGCGCGGGCGGGCGCGTGCTCACGTCACTTTCGTTCTCGGCTGGTGGCGCGGGCTGTGGTGTCCTATTCAGCTCTCCATAGAGGTGCACGAATTGAAAAAATATTAGTGGAATCGCAAACTTGTGTTTTATCGTGATTTCATCAGCAATAGAAAAAGTTAAATAGGAAAAAATAAAATTTCATAGATATCGAAAAAACTTAGATCGTTTAATCGATGATCAAAGATATTGTTGTAAATGACGTGCTATTTGTAACGAAGCGGCAAGAAACCGCTCGTTGCATCCAAATGTGGTAATAATTTAAAAACGGGACTGACTTATCCCAATGTGTTGGAAAGTGGCCGAGGAAGGACTGTAAAGTACAAATGCAATAATAATAATTGCTTTGATCAAAAATCAGCAGGAGAAGATACGTGCACTCCAGGGGAGGTTGCTGGTCCAGCAGGAAGGCAATATCTACCCTTCCAAAGGATGACGATGGACGGCATGGAGGTGATGGGCTCGCAACCCCATGCGGCCGCAACAAGTCCCTTTCTCTTATCGTCACCACCCCTTGGGCACCACCATCATCATCACCACCATGCTACCTTTAATCTTCAAACGGTACAGTTGAGCTTCGATGCCTGTCTGACATACAATTCTGTATCGTCGGCCGCCGGACACGGTGGGACTTCATCTCTGGCCACGAATACTTCCTCACTGCCTGGGAAAGCAGCCGTTCCGTCGCTTCCCCTGTTTAACTCATGCAGTCCTCTCCATCAACAGCATCATTCGGTTCCCTCAGCTTCGCCTGATCTTCAGCAACCCCATCATCACGACCATCACAATCGTCATCACCCACACCATCATCGTCACGAAGATCATCGATTGCAACCCGATGTCGATGCTCCTGCTTCGCCTAGGGACTCCTGTCATGACACGAGGCATCAACAAAGGCTCGAGGACGACAGAGAATGCATGTCTGACTGCAGAGACAGCATACAGGATCAGACCGAGAAAGACAAGGCTGGCGATCTCAACACGCCGGTTACAACCAGCAGCGATTTGCCCTCCTTCTTCGGCCCCTCTGCCCTAGTGGAACCACCACCGATCACAGGTACCAGTTTCCTCTAAAAAAAAGAATAAACAAAAA
>CAKNWW010210524.1:865-14151 GCA_932074435.1 Andricus kollari
AAATTCTTGCAGACAGTCATGAAGTGTTTCCCTGACTCCTATTCGAGTTCTTCGTTTCTGAATCACGCCCTTATTCAATTCAAGTCTTCTAAAAGATGAAGAGTTTTTTTATAACCATTTCACGACTGTATACATTTTTCTTGTAATCTTTCTGATAAAAATTCCAAGACTGTTGTTCCTTGACTGTGCTTGAAAACTTCCATGACTTTATATAATTTTTCCATGAAAATTTATAACCCCTTTATAGGAAGTATACGAGACTTCATGAAAATGATGGCCCGTCCTAAAGTCCAGCACTAATCTACGAAATTTTCGAAGACTTATTTTTTCCGTGTATGAGGAATAAGAAAAAAAAACGTGATAATTCCACTTGAGTTCATTTCTCAATATTTAAGGATAATATGATATGTTGTAGCTTGAAAACGATTGATCAAAATAAAATTTGAAATGAGCTATTATTGTTTGTCAGGCTGTTAAATAAATTGAATGCAAGTCTCATAGTTATTAACAAACTGAAAATGGATCTATTCACTTTTGATTCAGCAAAGGCATATTTCTCTGATTATTCATGTTCTAATAATATAAATTTAAAATCAATTGTTTACATATGAAATCATAAGATAATTTCACACATGATTGCTATATTTTATAAATTTTTAAGTTTTGTAAAATTATATATTATGAGAGAAATATTAAAAAAGTATTTATAAATAGTGTTCACATGTTTAACACTTTTTACCTATTTACTTAATTAATCCGTAATCGGAAATTAAAATTTGTTAAAAAAATTCATTTTATTTTATGAGTAGACGTTAAAACCGAGAAGGTTTTTTTCGCCAACTTATGTTTGCTAATCGAATTAATGATATTACAAACATACAGAAACAACCATTATCTCAATTTTTTCAACAAATGGATTTATCACGTTTTGTTCGCAATTTTATCTCTTATATATAGTGTCTCGTTAAAAAAATGAACACCTCAATATTGCTTTATTTTTATGTATGTTTTTGAAAAAAACGTTAGTAAGAACCCACACGACCGCATAACATTATCTAGAATGCGTATTTGAGAGCACCATTAATAACCATTAGAAAATTCGACACGTGTTACTGCATTCGTAAGAATAAAATGTGAAAAACAAAATTAATGGATGAAGGGTCGCGTGTTGTCGCGACGTGCCTCAAGGGCTATGTGGAAATAAATAACATGAATGCCACGAACTCGTGGAAAATAGAGTGTTCACTCAAAAAAATGTTTGGATCAAATTTTTTCTTTGATATAGGATCGAACAAATATTGTATTGAATTAAACAAATAATTGTTGGATTAAAATCAAATTTATTTGATTCAAAAGTGCCATCGCTTAATTCAAAGCAATTTTATTTGAATCAACCAAATTCTATCTTTAATGTAGGATCAAACAAATGTTTGCTTGATTCAAACAAGCATTTTTCTCAGTGTTTCGTTCTCTTATTCCTCCGGATGGTTAAACATTCTACCATGCTTAACATCCCCATTTTGAATTATAGGGGCGCAAAAAGAGGTCAAAAAAGGGGAAACAGGGTAATTTTTCACGAAAAAGGGGAAACATTAAACATTTATTTTTACTGTTAGAACAAAAATATTTTCATAAGAAATTGTATAGTTCTACACATTTAAAAAAAAATCTCCTAAAATTCTTTGTAATCTTTTAAAATAACTGAAAATCTTTCAAATCCTTTGAAATTTTTCTGAAGGATTCCCTTAAAATAAAATTTAATTTATTCCCTAACGTTCTCTAGAAATTGGTTAAAACCCTTTAAAATATTTGGAAATCGTAAAAATCTATTAAAATATGTAGAAATCATTTAAAATTCCATGAATATAAATTAAATTAAAATTATTCATTCACCTTCTCTGAAACCTGGGGTTTTATATTCTACTATTAAAAACGTTAACTATTTAAAAATGCATAAGATCACATTTTTAAATATAATGAGTTCCGGAAATGTTTGAAATGAGTTAAATAATGTAAGAAATGATTAATTCAATACTAAGATACGTTTGAAAAAACTCGTACTTTCGTAATTTTAATATTTTCCCGGATGCCAATATTTTTTACAAAAAAACTAAGAAAATTTTTTAATTAAACCCTGAGGGATAAAACAATTTTAAATAAAAAATTGTTTCAATTTTTAAAGCTTTAAATAAAAAATACCATTTTATGGTTTTACATTGGTCTCGAAGAAAAGCTTAGGTTTCTTCTTTAAAGGAAAAGTAAGAGAAAGAAGTTGTTAAATGTTGATTAATTTTTACATTATTTAAACATTATATGGAACCTATATTTAGAGAAAAATATTTAACACCTGATAAAAACTGCCCTTAAATAGGTCGAACCGTTAAAAGCTGGGCTTTAGTAGTTTAAAAAAATTTTTAATTTGTAAAATTAAGATCTTAAAATTCAATCGTTTTAAATTATTGTTTTAATTTTGTAGAATATATTATGTTTATACATATATTCATATAATTCGAAATTAGTTACAAATACGATTAAGATTTAAAATCATAAAATTTAATCGTTTCAGTGTGAGAATCGTTTAGCTTTTCTTCCACCGTTCAAGTATTGTTAAATTTTAATTAGTTAAATTTTTAAAATCTTTATTATAGAATTTCTAATATTTTAAGACTTACATTTATATAATTGATAATTTAGAAATTGTTCAATTTTAAAGTTTGAAATTTGAAATGTTCTAATTATGAAAAATTTAATTTGATATTATTCGATTTAAAACATTTTCAAGAAAAAATATTTAATCAATCGAAAAATCAAATTTTTTCTTCAGTTCAGAACTCTTTGGAAAAAACCATTCACCTTTTTATTTAGTTTTTTAGTTTAGTCTTTTTAGTTTAGTTTTTTTAGTTTATTCTGTGTGAAAGTATTTTAGCTTTAATTCATTATTTAAATCGCGGTAGCATATTCTAGTTTTGAATAGAATAATTTTTTTAAGATGTAAAGCGAACAATATTGTATTTTCATATATCGTATATTTAAAGAGAAAAGGGGAAAAAGTTCACGCACAAAAAAAATTGTGAACAAAAAAAAACTGTTTTCTTGGATGATCTACATGAAAATTTTGTTAAATCAAACAAATTTTGATTGATTCAACAAAATATTTGATTCACCCAAAAAAATTTTTTTGCTGAATCAACCAAATACTCCACCTAACACAATATTTGGTTAAAACAACTAAAAAATTTATTTGGGCCAATCAAGTATTTTTTTCCGTATGGTCTTTTTTTTGTATGGTTTAACCAACAAAAATTTTGTTGATTCAACCAAATGGTTTTCTGAGTGTGGAATTTTTTTGAGAATAGGGGAAAACAGGGGAATTTGAATAAAAGGGGAACGCATGGGAATAGGGGAAAGACTGTGAACCCTGGAATTACTTATCATTCTTGATACCTTTCAAAAGCAAGAAATGGCACGCACGAGCGTTTAGGTGACAGATGACAATTCTGGTTGGGTGTTCTATAAGCCCATTTCATTATTCATTAAAGGGAAGCGAATAGTAAATCACCAGAGCTTCTCTTTCAATACACATCTATCACATAAGCATGAATTCGCAGAAAATTAATAAAATTCTTTTTATAAAATAATTCTACCGTACTTTTGCGAAAAGGCTCTGTCTATATTGGAAAGGTGTCAATTTTTAAACAATATTTATTTAAATAATTTGTTTAAATATTCGAGATACAGAAAAACGAATGACGCCACTCGATTCTGCGGAAAGATTACATCAAATCCATGTATTGGACAATTTTGTTGCTTCACCCAATTTGTTATATATAGCATAAATAGAAATTCTGTACCATATAATTGTTTGTTTATAGTGCATCAACAACTGACTTAAAAATGGTGAGACCCACTTACTTTATGTACATTTGTTTGGCTGAATCGAATGGCGCTATTAGTATTTCCGTATCTCTCATTTTTAAGGAAATTGTTTAAATATATATATATTTTAAATCTTCAAAAAATATCTATCAATTTTCGCGCTATTAGTTTCCCAAATATTTCATGAAAAAATAATTAATTTGTAAAGACAAAATTTTTCATCTCACTTACATGGTGACAGACGACGACTTTTTTCGATATTTTTCTCAAAAAGTATTTACTTTTTCCCACTTTTTTTTAATTCGAATTTTGATAACTTCTTTAGCTCTCCTGAAAATTTGTTTCTTGATCTGCATCTGAGTCCTCGGACTCATTTGAGAAACTCAAAATAGTGTTAATAGTAGCACTAATTTGGAAAATAGTAGCCAAATAGTATAATTCAATTTTTGAAATATTTAATCGAATTTTTTAAAGTAACCCCTGAAATTTGTTGGGATCCTCTACAAATTTCTGTAAAACTCGCCAATCTTTTGCAATCGTCTATATCCATAGAAGTGCCTAAATGTTCTTTGAAGTTTGATTTAATTTAGGTTATTCCCTAAAGTTTTCTTATGGAAATCCGTTTGAATCCCTTGAAAACTTTTGAATCTCGTTGATATCCTCAATACCTTTTTAAAATCCTTTGGAATTTTCTGTAATTCTTTGAAAATCCGTAAAAATTTTTAAATCTCGTTAAATTCTTTGGAATTAAAAAAAAAAACTTAAGAACTATCTTCCAAATTCCTTCAAAAATGATGAAATCCCTTGAAATGTACTGAAATCTATTAAAAACCGTAAAATTATATTGAAATCATCTAAAATCTCTGCAGAACTCTTTAATTTCTTTTAAAATCTTTTTAAATTCTATGAATATCTCAAATATTGTTAATTTCCTTAAAATGTTGTAAATACCGTAAAACATCTTCAAATCTGTGATATCTACAAAAATTCCTCAAAATATTATTAAATCTTTGAAATCCTTTGAAATCCCATAAAATATGGTAACGCCCCTTGAAATCTATTAAAATACCTTAAAATTGTTGAAATGCATTGCAATCAACTGATATCTATCAAAAACTGCAACAAAATGCCGTACAACATTTTGAAATTTCTAATATCTTTCAAATTTTCTTTTAAAATGTTTTAATCTTCGAAATACTTTGAAATCTCGTAAATTATTATGAAATTTGTTATATCTTTAAAAATGTTGAAAACTTTGAAATCAGATAAAACTTCTTGAAATCTTTGAAATCCTCTGAAATCCTTAAAAAATTTGTTTAATACTCTATAAGCTTTAAAGCTCTATAAACTCGGAAATATCGTGAAATGATTGGAAATCCCTTTCAAAATTTACAAAACTTTTGTAATCTTTTCCGGTTTAGAAGTAAACTGTTTTATAACACATTCGACTTTTTAGCTTTAAAAACTAACACTTTTGTTGAAAATTCGTCTTTCTGGGTAGGAACTTAATCTTCTTTGTTGAAAATTCATGTATTTAGTTAAGGATTCGACTTTTTTTTTTTAAACTGCGTTTCTTTCGTTAGTTAAAAATTAAACTGTTTGGTTGAAAATTCATCTTTTGTGGGAAAAATAATGTTCTTGGTTGAAAATTCACATAAGTAGGTTAAAAATTCAGTTATTTTGTTAAAATTTCAACCGTTTCGTTAGTCATCTTCTTTGGTTCAAAATTCAACTGCTTGGTTGAAAATTCGTACTTTCGGATTGAAAATTCATCTTTTATGGTAGAAAAGTAATTCTTCTTCTTCAAACATTCATCTTTTTTGTTTAAACTTAACTTTTTAACGCAGCATAAATGTGAAATTCGACTTCTACTCCGGTCATCAACTAGAGGGGACGGGGGGTTCAAAAATAGCACCAAAAAACTCATTTTTTTATAAAAAAATGTATATGAAGCCTTTCTTCCAAAATGCGGCAGAATTAGTGAGCCTATTTACACTAATTGAGTGGTAAAGTTTGTTTAAATTGAACCTCATTATGACCTTCCTTTTATCAACTATTTCGGGATTGTTTCCCTCGATCTCTATAGATCTTTTTGGTATATATTTTTAGCACAGGAAATTAAGGCTTTGCGCCGAGGGAAAAAGACGAGTAGTTTTGTTAATATATTTTCAGTGTGCGTTGATGCCATTTGATTGAGAAAACCAAGAGTTCTTCTTCCTCCCTCATGACAACATCCGGTCTGAAGTTCAAAAACCTCTCTGCGTGTGTTTGATTTTAATTCATGGCTGAAAGCTGCACTCACTTGATACTTGTTTATTTATTTTATATTTTTTCAATAAAAAATTTCATCTGCCATGTATTATTAAATATTTAGTTAACCCAAAAACCCTGATTGGCCAAATAATTAGAATTTATTAAAATGAAAAGAAAGAAAATCAAAACAATATGGAACACGCAACACAGGAAATTAAATGTGTCATCTCGCAGAAAAATAAAATAACTAAAACATTTTGAAAAACGATTGCGATAACAATAAACGCTAATAAAATGTAATAAATCTAGATTATACAATTTTCTCAAATCTTTTGTCAAATCACTTAACTTTATAATTCTTACAACAATTTAGTAAATTGCAACCCTTTATGAAAGGATTTATAGATATTTTTCTTCCTATTCAATCTGTCATCAAATCTAGAAAAGTAAATTACTAAATCTAAGGGGGTATTTAGTATATTTTGCAGAGCCAGATAAACTTAAGAAATGTTGAATTGCAGTTGTAATTTCAAAAATTGTGAGATAACTTCGTTTTGATGAATATTTTTTTATATAATGATAGAAAAAAATACTAATCTATAGATTAGTATTATAACGATATTCAAGTCTTTATAACTTTATTACAACCTTTTATTGCAATTACTAAATTTTAAAGTTACACTATAATTTGGATACGTGGATTTCCTATAGGGTTAAAAAGACGTTCAAAATTACAAGTTTGTAAAATATAAATCTTGAAAACTGAATATTTTGCAATCATACATTTTTTAAATTCAAGAATTTTCAATTGTAACTCTACAGCATTGAAGAACTTTGAATTATATTCTTTAAAATTGAAGAGTTTTTAATTTAAAAAATGTACAATTAAAATGTATGCAAGTTTTAAGTTTTATAATAAAAAATGCTGTAATTCTGGTTTTTTAAATTCGAAATTTTTGCAATTTAGAATAATAAGATTTGAAAATTCAACTTTTTATCTTCAAAATCACCCAAATTTAAGAACTTTTAATTATGAATCTGTAAAATTGATGAATTTACAATTGTTACTTTTCAAAATTATAAAACTGAGAATTTCAAATCTTCAAAATTGAAGATATTTTAATTTCGTCAATATAGAATTAGAAATGATGCGTGTTTTAAGTTTTACAATTAAAAATTCTCTAATTTTGATGCTTTACATTCGAAATTTCTTCAATTTGAAAGATTTAGAATTAAAAACTCGCCTTTTGATTTTCATAATTAAAGAATTGTTATTTATGGATTTTCAAAATTAAAGAATTTTCAATTTTAACTCTTCAAAATTATAGAACTTTGAATTTTAAATCTTTAAAATTGAATAGTTTAAAATTTTTCACAGCTTACAATAAAAAATTATACACATTTTGCGTTTTTATATTAAAATGCTGTAATTTTGATGATTACATTTGAAATTTCTGCGATTTGGGATACTGAGAATTGAAAATTTGACTTTTGGTCTTGACAATCATACAAATTCAAGAATTTTTATTTAGAAATCTTTAAAATTGAAGAGTTCTCAATTGTAACTCTTCAAAATGACAGAACTTTGAATTTTAAATATTTAAAATTGAGGGGATATTAATTTTGACATTTTACAGTTAAAAATTACGCGTGTTTTAAGTTTTACAATGGAAAATTCTGTAATATTGATGCTTTATATTCAAAATTTCTTCAGTTTGAAAGATTTAGAATTAAAAACTCGCCTTTTGATTTTCATAATTAAAGAATCGATATTTTTATATTTTTAACATGGAAAAGTTTTCAATTTCAAGTCTTCAAAATTGTAGAACTTTGAATGGTTTTGAAAACTTACAATTAAAAATTATGCAAGTTAAGTTTTAAAATTAGAAATGCTGTAAGTTTGATGATTTTCAGTCGAAATTTCTGCAATTTGGAGGATTGGTCATTGAAAAATTGACTTTTTGCTTTCAAAATCATATAAATTTAGGAATGTTTATTTATACATATTTCTTTGCTTCTAGTTCCTGCTGAAACTATTATATTTAAATAAAATTTACAGATTACTGAAAGCCGATTAAAATTAAAATTAAAATAAAAACTAAAATTAATATTAGTAATAATATTAAATTAAAATTGTATGTAAGCCGATGAAGCTATTTTAATATTTATTTTAATTTATGATTAATATTATACTTTATAGTAGTTTAAATTTAAGCATATATTTTAAGTTGATAATTAGACAATTAAATAAATAAGAAAAATGTAAACAAACGCGCTATTTTTGATAGTAACAAATTATTTTAATACGTAAGCAAATAAAGAAGATTACATTGATTACAAAAGATTACGTTTATTCAACCTTTTGAAAAATGCCCTGGTTTTTTTTGGGCATACTGTATAAATGCAGATGAAAACTTACGTTAAAAAAAATTGTCACTAGTTCTGAGAGTCACTGAATCTCTTTAACAACACTTGGATTTGTTTTTCCTTGAGAATTAAAAGGGTATTTTAAAAAATATTTATGATATATGATCACAAATAATTATAATTTAATATAAATAAACTAAATAAGAATACTAACATATAATTTTTTAATGATCCTACCATGAGTTTGGCGCGTATATTTAATCTGCGCGCGCAACTCGGCGGGAAAGGAAACTGACCAAGACCCTCGCTTGAGTTCTTTGCACGAAGACAAGGCCATGCAACGCGAAACATTTTAGGAAAGAAGTAAAACAGGTTAGGAAAATTGAATTGCCAATTGAACCAACTATAATATAAAATGTATGTGTATAGGCATTTCGCCGCAGTAGAAAAGGTCGATATTTGTTCAGACAAGTCGTGGTCACGCAGCGGAATCAAGGAATGCAGTCCGATTAGTTTTATGATTAATCAAGACAGTATAGTAAGTAAGAATTTTAATCTTGTAACATTTTTAACGTAGAATCTCTTATAAACGAAATAAAACATCATTTTAGATCAAAGTTTCAAAATTTCAAATTTTTTTATTTTAATCGAAAAAGATGACTTCTACCATAAAAAATGAATTTTCAGTCCAAAATGCCGAATTTTCAAATAAAAAAGATTAATCTCAAACCAAAAAGAAGACGAATATTCAAAAAAGCAGTTGCATTTTCGACAAAAATATGACTCTTTAACTATATACTTGAATTTTTAACAGAATAGTTACATTTCCAACCAAATACTTAAATTGTTTACCCACAAAGAAGAATTTTCAACCAAAAAGTCCAGTTAGATTTTCAGTGGCAAAATTCATCCTAAAAAAAAAGAAACAATTTTCAACAAATATAGATTTTTCAGCCAAGGAAGAGAAAAAAAAGGTAATTGTCCGAAAATACGAATTTTTAACAAAAAACTTAATTCGCAACAAAAAAGGTCATTTTCAACCATGAAGTTGCATTTTTGACCAAAAAATAGGAGGTTCTAAAGAAAAAAAGCGAAGTTTGAACAAAATAGTTAAATTTTTAAAAATAGAGATGAACTTTCAAGAAATATAATATAATAGAAAAAATACGAATTATCAACCAAAGAGGTGAATTTTCAACTAAAATTATGTATCTTCAACAAAAAAAAATAATTCTTTAACAAAGTGGTTCAACTTTCAACCAAATGATAAAATTTTTAACTAAAAATATAACCGACAGGAGGAAGCAACTAGGAAAAAACAAATAGGCAAACAAATTACTAACTACAATTACTAACGAATTTTCGACAAAACAGTTGAATTTTCTACTAAAAAGGATGACTTTTTATTCGAATTGCTGAATTTTCAATCAAATAATACAATTTTTAACTAAAAATATAATCGTCAGGAGGAAGCAACTGCAAAAAAAGAAATATGGAGTTAAACTATTAACCAGAATAATACCAAAATTCCTCACGAATTTCCAAAATTTCCAAAATTCCTCAAAAATGTTTAATTTTCTCTGACCATTAATAGTTAGAGACCTGAATCTTAATCTTGAACGTTTTTAACATCAAATCTTTTATAAACGGAAAAAACATTTTGAAATTAAACAAAAATGTGAAATTTATGATCCTTGATCGTTATTTAAAGTGCCTCTCATAGAAATTCCTTGACTTGCAAGATTTTGTTCAAAATTCCTGACTTTTCCCTGACCAATATGACATGTTAAAATATTTGTTGAACCCCCTAATTTGATCAGAAGCAGGTCGGGATTTTTTTGTTATGCACACATTTGGTCTCGCATTTTATGACATGTGAAAATAAATTTTTAATTTTGGTTTTCAATGAGTAAGTTTTCACTCATCACAAAGGCGTTGATGGACTGAATCGGAAAAAGGTGGAAAATGGAAATATGAAATGATTTCGGTCGGTGAAAAGTGAAAATTGCAGATTGTAAGGTAAATTTGTAGGCTGGGAATTCGACGCCTTTGAGAGAGACGAAACGATCAACGAAGGAACGAGCGAACGCTCCGAGGTATTTGAACTCTGCGCTGCATGCCGTCTTTTCTAGACGGTTGCCTCTTCCCTTTTCCCTCTTTCCTCTTACCCATAAAGACTTCTTTCCCCTTTGCCAGGCAGCCCAGTCTGCAGGATAGTGGGAAAGCTTCAAGGGGTTACCCCCACGCAAGCAGACACCACTAACATCTTGAAAACTGAACCTTGAAGCGACGGCCATGCCGAACTATAGCCAGTGCAGTATGTAGCCCTTCAAGATATGCAATTCTGCATGCCGTACTTCGTACTACAAGGGAAGTAACGCGGTCAAGCATGCTCGTTGTGAACAAGAGAAAAAGAGATAAAGCCGATGGTAGGAAATGAGGACGCTGCCTTGGCGGGAAGGCGAAACACGTGGTTCTCATGATCCGCGTCCTAAAACAAACAACACGTTGCCCTTACCCTTTCTCAGGGTGCCCGCAAAATTTCATTTTCAAAATTCCCTCACTTTTCCGTGACTCCTTTTGTCATTTTCCCTCACCATTAATATTTAAAGATCAAAATTCTAATCTTGTAACATTTTTAATATAGTCTTTGTAAATGGAATAAAACAAACAGGGATAACAGTCTTTCCCCTATTCCCCTGCATTTCCTCTTTTTTGAAAATTACCCTTTTTAGGGTTTCGTAGCCCCGGGCAGAAACCTTTATACCTTCGGGAGGGGGAGTAGCGGAAGTGAGGGGAAATTACAGGTGGGAAAAGGTATAGGAAGTAAGGCCAGTGGAAGTAGGGAAATTAAAGGGGAAATGAGGAGGGGGAAAGGTATTGGAAGTGAGTGGATATGACGGAAGGGGAAATGAGGATATAGGAAGTATAGGAAGTGAGGGGAAGGTTAGTGGTGGGAGGGGAATTTCAAGGGAGTGGAAGTAAGGGGAGTGAGGATAAAGAAGTGGAGGAGTTGTAGCGGAAGTGACGGGAAATGCGAGAAGGGAAAGTAGGAGAATTAAAGGGAAGTATGGGAAGTGCGGGGGTAATAAGGAGAGGGTAAGTAGAAGTGAGGGGAAACGATGAAAAATTATGACAGGAGAATTAGGTGAAGTGAGGGGAGGGGAAGTAGAACAAATGAGGGGAAATAAGGGGGAGGGGAGTAGGCGAAGTGATGGGAAGTATAGGAAGTGAGGGGTAGGGTAGTGATAGAAGGGGAAATTAAGTGAGTGGAAGTAGGGGAAGTGAGGATAAATAAGTAGAGAAGATTTAGGGGAAGTCAGGGGAAACGATGGGAGGGACAGTAGGAGAAGTGAGAGGAGAGAAAGTATAAGGGTAAGTAGGAGAGGGTAAGTAGGAGAAGTGAGGGTAATTAGGGGAGGGCAAGTAGGTGAAGTAGGGCAAATAAGGGTAGGAGACGTAAGAGAAATATGGGGAGGGAAAGTAGGAGAAGTGAGGTGGAATGATGGGAAATTATGAGAGGAGAATTAGGTGAAGTAGGGGGAGGGGAAGTAGAAAAAGTAAGGTGAGATGAAGACAAATAAGGGGAGTGTGTAGGAGAAGTGATGGGAATGAGGGGAGGGCAGTGAGTGGAGGGAAAGTGAGAGGAAATGAGGAAAGGGCAATTATAGGATGTGATGGCAGGAGAAGTAGTGGAAATGATGAGGAAATGAGGGAAAGGAAATTATGTGAGGAGAGGGAGGTACTGAAGGGAGGGGAAATTAGGGGAGTGGAAGTAGGGGGAGTGATTATAAATAAGGGGAGAAGATAAGTGGGGGAAACGAGGGGAGGATAAGTAGAGTAAATGACTGGAGGGAAAGTTGGAGAAGTGAGGTTAAATGATGGGAAAAAATGAGAGGAGAATTAGGTGCAGTAGAACAAGTGAGGGGAGATGAGGACAAATAAGAGGGGGGGGGGTAAGTAGGAGAAGTGATGGGAATGAGGGGAGAGGCAGTGAGTGGAGGGAAAGTACGGAAAGTGAGAGGAAATGAGGAAAGGGAAAGTATAGGAAGTAATGGCAGGGGAAGTAGGGGAAATGAGGGAAAGGAAAGTATGTGAGGAGAGGGGGTTAGTAAAGGGAGGGGAAATTAGCGGAGTGGAAGTAGGGGGAGTGATGAGGGGAAGTATTGGAGGTAAAAAGGATAGGGTAAGTAGGTAAAGTGAGGGGAATAAGGGGGTGGGAAGTAGGTGAAGTAGGAGAAATAAGGGGAGGGTAAGTAGGAGAAGTACCAGCTTGAGATACATAAATAAATATGATATACATACGATATAATAGTGTTGAAACTAATATAGAAAAGTTCAGATTTTTGATAAAATCGAGTGCGAAGCACGAGATTCGTGATAAGAATGTGCTCGTTAAAGCCAAAGAAGATTGAACAAAAGAGAATTCACAATCACCAAATGACAGTTGTTGATGATTTGAACTTTAATTTTAAAAGGTCTGGGCGCAAATGTGGGGGAAATACAAAGACCGAGCGCGGAGCGCGAGGCAAATACATCATCGAGCGCGAAGCGCGCGATAAATATCTATCGCGATGAGAATGTGCCCGCGCGGCGGCCAGATTTTTTTGAAATTGAGAACACTTGTTTGAATAGAATCAATATTTAAAAAAAATGTAAATTGGTTTATTAATTAAAAAATCAAGCCCGCAGCAATATGTACACATTTACTTAAAAATAACGTAAAAAGTAAAAAATTACATACTTCAGAACAAATGAAGAAAGACCTTAATGATGTTAAGAAGATCCTT
>CAKNWW010210664.1:1102-19097 GCA_932074435.1 Andricus kollari
GAGTCTGGGTAGCTCGTGTCCACCACCACCACCGTCAAGGGGTTAGCGTGTACCTCTTCATTGGCTTAACTCCCCTCCCCCATGCGATTTCCTCTGAGCCCTTCCCTCTCTTCTGGGCCATGGTGCTGGTTGTCGGCGTTGTGGAAATAGACCATTTCTCTGTACTTCGAACCGCTAAATGTTCATTCTGTGTCAGAATTTCCGAACAAGTTTGTATTCTTTGGTAACATGTTTTCTATCACCAAAAAAATCAACACGAAAATAATTTTTTTGAGGTTAGGAAGTGTAAAAAAGCTAATTTGAGAATTCTGAGTGCGGATTCGGATTCAGCGACTCTTGTTTGGCGAAACATCAAATTTGTTTCGGCAAGGTTTTACGGTATATTGTTCTCTCTGCAGCCCCTCCCACACCGCAAAGTATTGGGCCCAACGGACCAAAAGAGACCATTTCTATGTATTTTTCGCCGCTAAATCCGAATTTGTGGTCCAAATTCAAAAAGGAAACACGGGTTTTTGTGTTACATACTTTTCAATGCAAAAACAGTCAAAAAACGATGTTTTTTGAGGTTACAAAAAAACCTGAAGTTGATGGCGGAATTCTGACCTTGGATTCGTATTCAGCGAACCAAAATCCATAGGATGTGACTACTCTTGTCCGTCGAGCAACCTACTTTTTTTGTAGGGCTGTGTTATTTCTGTATTAAAATTTTTATTAAAAATTTTTATTTAAAATATTACTAAGGTTTAGAATCGATGAAAACTTGCTGCGGAACACGCTGACGTGACGATCGATGAAAATCCTGAATAATCATTTGTTACTGTTGTTTTGATTGTATAAAGAATAAAATTCGTATTGAATGCATTATAACCGAATTTTCCGAAATGATCTCAAGTTTTACCTTTACTTTAGGAAAACCAATTCTATTTTTCTAAATTTTTATTCAAACTTTTGAATAAAAAACTTTTAAAACATCCAAATATTAATTTCTAATAAATAAGTTGCTTGTGAGTAGTGTAAAAGAATACTTCGAGTCCGCTATTTTTTTCTAAATTTTGTTTCTAGGTTTAAAAAAATTCGCTTCATAACCGTAAATTTTTCCGATTTTCATAAAAATCGGATGCATTTTAGTAACGTAAATAGCCACTTCCGGTCCGTCACTTTGTTTAAAAAAATTTTGAATCGATATTTTAAATAAGTCACTCTAAAACCGTAAACTTACTGAATTACACCAAAGTCGGGTTCATTTTACTAACGTAAATAGTCTCTTTCGGTATGCCATTTTGTTTTAAAAAAGTGTGATTAAAGATTTTAAATAAGTCTCTTCAAAACCGTAAATGTACCGTGTCTTTTACAAAAATCAGATATATTTTAGTAACGCAAATAGTCACTTTCAGTCCGCCAAATGTTTTTTTAAATATTGATTCGAGATTCGAAATCAGAAAGTTCAAAAACTTAAGAATCACCTTACGATTTTTGGATACGCGCATTTGTTTAATTTTTCCGATTTCTCATGTAATCCAGCCTACTTTGCGATACCATGAGCCCTCTGCTTTTTTGCATAACACTTCTGCCTTTATGTCTCGCACTACGAAGTTCCGCTGGATACTTCTACGGCGACACTAATCATCGCGAACATAAGGTCACTCATGTATAGTATATGGATGACCTGAAGATCTATGATTCTGGTAAAAGCAAACTTAAGAGTGCTTTAAATATCGTGAACAAGTACACAGGAGAGATAGATATGGACTGTGGTGGACAAGTGTGCCGAAATTTATATGAAGAAAGGAAAGATTATTGGCGTTCCCAAGGACCCTGAGCTTGTGGATATAAGTATAATTAGACATTTTGACACGGAAGAGACCTATGCATACTGGGCGTGCCTCAAAGCCGCATTCAGGACGTGACATCAGTGAAGGAGTCTCTCCGAAGCAGATACAAAGCATCTTCTTCGACAGATTTAGTCTTCAAATCTGTCGGCGTTGAACAAGGTATCGGTGACTAACATGCTTGCCGTCCCGGTTGTACTCTACTTGTTTGGGGTGGTTCAATGGATGAAGAACGAGCTTCCGGCCCTTGATATCGCCACGCGTAAGATAATGCATATACATAAAGGATTGCATATCTATTCTCCGTTCCGCGATTATTCATCTCACGCTGTCAAAGCGGACGCGGACTTCTGAATCTCCAATGTCTTCATAACCGAATTGTTCTAAGTACAGCTTATATCGTTGCAAATGGCAGAGATCCTCCTCTAAAAATGGTTAGAAAACACGAGATGATTGGCAAAGGAGCGTTCCCTTACAAAACCGCGGAGTAGGTGACCGAGACCCTTGGCCTGAATTTTAACATCAGAAGTGAGGAAAGTTCATTATTCCATCTAAATGCTTCACTTCTAAAAGCCGAAGTAAAGAAAGCAGAGGTTGAAAAATTCCGCCAACAGCTACTGGACAAGAAAATGCACGGCAACTTTCACAGAAGGAGCTTTCGAAGGAGCAAACTTTTGGTTTCCTCAGATCATCAAGGCTTAATTCAGCTACAGAGGGTTTCATTGTCGCATGCCAGGACGGTGTTATTTCCACCTTAGCATACCGTGACCGCATTTTATGTCGAGAAGTTCCCAGCGATTGGTGCAGAGCGTGTCATGTACACGCAGAGTACCTGGAACACATACTATCGGGGTGTCCCACCCACGCAGGAACGACGCACATCTACAGACATAATGCGGCCCTAAGAGTGCTTTATTGCCATCTTTGTCGCTCTAAGGGTATTGGCCGCGACCCTGCCCTGCCGAACGCTCCGAGGGAGATAGAGTCAATTGTCCACAACGAGAATTGCCAAATTTTCTGGAACTACGGTTTTAGGACAGCAGTCTCCGTTGCTCACTCGAGGCCTGACATTGTTCTCCAAGATTTCGAGAAACGAACTATATTCGTGATCGAATTCTCGGCCCCTTCCGAATACAACATCACTGCCAAGGAGAAAGAAAAGAAGGAGAGGTATCAAGACCTTAAATGGGAGCTACGAAGACTGTAACCAAAACATTCGGTACAAGTAATTGTCCTTGTGATAGGTGCTCTCGGAGGTGCGAAACTATCACTGCGAAATGGATGCAGAAAGCTGTCATCCTTGGGTCACTTCGTGTACTCAAAACACACGAGGGTTTCGCCGGCCTGTCGTTGTATTTTCATCGTGTTCTGTGACCACCCATCTCACAGTCGTGAGACGTGGCCATGAATGTGATTTACCGCGGTCCTACTGGGAGCCGGTGTCATTTTTTAGATGGCAGTTGCTCCCAGTGAGACCCTGCGCTGGTTGTTTAACCTTATTTTTTTAATTAAATATGCAACAAAATTGGCCTCTTGTTTTTCCTGCGTAAAGAAATAACTTAGATTTTTAACTAAAATTATTCCAGTGATATATTATCATCCTAGACCATAGTTTTGTAAGATTGGACACTTTAATTTTCTGAGAGATTATTGAATTATAAATATTCTTAGGAATATCAAATCAAAAGAGCTTTGCAATCTCCGTTGCACACTTAAGGCCTGACATCGCTCTTCAAGACTTCGAGAAACGAACTATATTCGTGATCGAATTCTCGGCTCTGGCCGACAGCAGCATCACTACCAAGGAGAAGGAAAAGGAGGAGAGGTATCAAGACCTTAAAAGTGAGCTGCAACGACTGTACCCAAAATATTCGGTTAAAGTAATTTTCCTCGTGATCGGCGCTCTCGGAGGTGCGAAACTATCACTGGTTCGTAACCTTAAAGCCATACCTGCGTGCCAAAAATATGCGAAGACACTTGCGAGATGGATGCAGAAAGCTGTCATCTTTGTCACAGGTGTGATTTACTGCGGTTCTACTGGCAGTCGGTTTCTTTTCTATATATGTCAGTTGCTCCCAATGGGACTTTTCAGTGGTTGTTTAATCTTTTGTTTATATAGTCTGCCCCATAAGTGCTCGCCGTTTATCTCTTATACCTGCAAGAATAATTTTCATAATTACAAAAGGGCTATAAATGGGGAAAGTACTCATTATACACTAATGTGCAAGTACTTAGTAAGTTGTCAAGTCTCCACTGTTGTCAATACTGGTTGATTATTAATTGTCACCGTTTTGGAATAAGGTTCTTTTTGCTTTCACATAGAGGAAGCTTCAAAGGCATAACATTACTTTTCACGTCTTGTTTAAAGACATTGGTTTTTGGAAATTTTCGAAGATTATATTTGTATAAATGAACGCCTAAATTTGTATAAATCAAGGAGACCCACACACATAGTTTGACTATGTGTGTGGTCTTCTTTGCTAATGTGCCTTCCATAAATCACTGGGTTTATTAAGGGGGGTGGATGGGAAGGGTTCGACAAAAGGCCACGTTGGTCTACATGGGGGGAGGTCCGAGTCCGAGTCTCGTGGTTTTACTCTTCGGTGTTAAAAAATAAAATGCAACCGAAAAATGTTTACTGAAAACAATAATAATAAGCACCCTAGGGGGGTGGGGGAACTACAAGAATACCACGGTAGACTACATAGGGGCATGGACAATTTTTCGTTCAAAAAAGTCTACAGCTTTCAATTTTTACCCGATTTACGATTTTTTTTAAAATTAAAGTGCACTAAATTTCAAAGAGCACCCTTGTCATAGATTTTGAATTTTCATTAGTTTATTTATTATATGATTACTCAAAGTGCGATAAAATCGAGATTTTGCACATAATTGTTATTTACTCTTCAACAACGGTCTGCATATAATGAAAATAATCTTGAATCAACGCAAGAGTACTCCCAGAATACAAACAATTTGATTATTGTATATTTTAATTATTTTAAACGAATTAAATGAACAAATAGCCAAATATCGTAGTTTTAGTTGAAAAACATTTGTTCTTAGCTAAAAATGCTTTAAATTATTGTAAGAGTGATTGCTAGTCAGAATATCTATAAATTATTAACAATTGGAATTGTTACAAACAATTTTCTTCAAAAATTTGGAATTTGTGAGTTTTTCAATTGCGGTTTTCCTTTTACCATCTGAATTAATGCAGATATTCTTAAAAATAATATATATGTTGAATTATATTTGTAAAAGCACAACAATCCTTGGTTTGTTAAACACATGAAATAAATAAATATAAAACTTTAGCACTTAAAATAATAGTTATAAATAATTAAACTTAAAAAAAAATTTTGGCACCAAAACTGCTTAAAATTTTTGTGAAAGAAATTTGCCGTCACTATTTCTATGTAAAATCAACAATAGGCAATTGTTATTATTTATTTTTATTAATTAATTTCAAATATCACGCAATTTGTATCTATTTAAAAAATATTGTAATTTATTTGAAACAAAATTTTCCCTTCTGGAAATACTTTAAATTAATGTGAGAGTGATCTACAGTAACAATTTCATCATCTGAACTGATGCAGATATTCCTGAAAATAGCATAGGTTTAATTATATTTGTTAAAATAAAACAATTGTTAATCTCGTAAAGAAATTAAATAAATTTAAATCTTTGGCGCTTTGGCCTGCAAAAGAATTTTTTTCACTTAAACTCCAACATTTTCCACAAAAATCATTTATAAATATTATAATTGTTAACATTTTATAGAAATTGTTACTGGCGATCACTCTTACATTAATTAAAAGTATTTCCAGATAAGAAAAACTTTTTTTCAACAAAAATGACAATATTTCTTAAATATATGAAATTTTCGTGTTATTTGAAATTAAATAATAAGAATAAATAATAACAATTGATTATTGTTAATTTCACATAGATATAGTGACTGCAAATCTCTCGGACGAAAATTGAACACGTCTTATCACACAGGCCCACAAAAAAATAAAAGTGGTCTGAACTTTACATGTGACAAGGCTACCCTAATGGATTTTGAGCCGCTGAATCCGAATCCGGCCTTAGAATTTTTCTTAGACCCTACAATTTTCCCCTAGCCTAGGGTAAATGTGTGAAATTTTGGAAGCTTCAGGCTCCGTTGAAGTCATATGTATTTATCCTCGAAAAAGTTAGTGGAACAACGTCGTTTGTACGTATTTCGGGTCGCACATTTCAAACTTGACCCTAGAATTTTCTAAGTACTTCTGAAGATGGCAAAACTGCGGCAAGTCTCCCAGTGACATCTTTCGCCCAAGAAAATTTTCTAAGTACTTCTGAAGATGGCAAAACTGCGGGAAGTCTTCCAGCCGGAAGTAACAGATAAGACTCCTTGATTAAAAATTTACAAAATCATGAATGCTTCATTTATGAAGATGCAAATATATTCGCTGATTATTCATAATAAGAAAGAAAAAGTGCTCATAAAATGAGAACTATAAAATTATATAAATACAAAAAAGTGGAAAATCCCGCGATCGAAGTCATACAGGGTAGTTTTTCAGTGATAGGTATTGGTTTTTAATAACGTTAAGCTAACATGCCCACTCGTTTATTTTTAAAATTCAAAAGAGAAAATTCGTGAATAGTGTGCTAAGTTTTCACTAAATGAGTACTACATTTTAAAATGACAAAAACTTTTATATGACAATGTGGATTTGCCAACCTAACAGACCTATCGTACGTAAGAAGAAAAAAATTACTCCACTGAAAAAGAGAGTAGCAGACTGAAACTTGTGTTTTTTTTTGTTTACCGACTCGAGCCTATAAGTATAATTTCTTTTGGGGCTATTTTATCCACGGCTAATCAGCTATAAATCCTTTGAAGAAAAATCAGTTTTTCGCCCCCTTCATTTCCCTCTATAATTTTGAATCTGATTCTGCACTGGAAACAAAGAAAATTAGTTCAATCCTCCAAACAGATAACGAAGGCGGAATGATAATTAAGTAAAGTGAATTTGTGCTTGCTTAAGGTGCTGGGAGGAATAGAAGGCAGGATGTCAAGTGGTGACAAGGCCAGTCCAAGCCTAACGATCGACCGAGCCGCCTTTTTGCTTCTGAGGGTTAAGAAAGCTTTCAAGAAGAAAAAACAGCAACGTAAAGAGAAGAGGTAAGTTTCTTCTGTTGACATAATAGTGTAGACACTTTCCACAGGAAAAAGTTCTTACATCGAAACACGATTACATCAGTTTAGCCTCTCTGCTACTGGAGAAAGCTATATATTTGCCTAATGTATAGGTGACAAAAGTTTGTCTTGGAAATTGCATGCCATGTTGACGTCTCTATAAAATATATGGTACAAAGAGAAGAAAATTGGAAAACGAAAAAAAGTAAACAGGCAGAGTTTACGACCATAAGTTACGTGTATTTCTGTCAACACAAGGTCGAGAATTAAGTTTATAAATCAAACTCTATCTTATTCTTATTTTTCTTCTTTGTGAAATTAAAGGGTTTTGTGAAAAGGTCATTTACTTATTCGCATTTTCTTACTCACTTTTTATTTTGCGAAAGTTTTTTCAAACATAATATTTTATTTGTTTTTTTATACATATGTACTTGTTGAAAATTACAATTTCAAATTTTCAAGAAAACACTCACACGATTATTTATTTATTTTTGCTTGAAATACTAATATTCCTTCTCCAATTTTAAGGGTTATATCCACCGCCCGCCATCACCGGCAGATATAAAATTATTTTGTCAAGCTAAAAACTATTTTCCTAAAATAGGTATTTGCCTATGATATAGACACCATTTTTATAAGGCTTGAATTTTATTTGTATAGTTTTATATACTGATTAATTTTTGCTTTCGCCTAATTATTAATATTGACTATTCTGCCTTTAAAATGATTTCTATTATACGTTCGATTTTGGGGGAAAATTACATAAAATCTATGTATTAGACCATTTTTTGCTCCACCCTATATGTTACGTAGTATGTATATATAAATTCTATACCATGTAATTGTTAATTTTAATACTACTATATATTCTGAGGTTTTCCACCCCTTCAGGCCCCTTTTACAATCAGAAACATCTTCTTCAAACCCTTGACGCCTACACAGGAAAAAATAAAGTTTCATTTTGAACATAGGAACGGCGTTGAAATGTACTGAAACAAAATTGAATCATAATTGGTTCATATTGAGTAATACGAATATTGAAAGTCACTCAATTGTTTTGCAGTTGTTGCATTGAGCAAGAGATCAAACGTAAATGAAGTTCAGAATGAGTTTGCAAGAAAATGATCTGATACAAAATTGAATCTCTCTGCACACAGTTGCCTATTTTGTAAAATTTTATTTCAAAACCTAATATGTCTCGAAAGAATTGACTATAATGGATGATCCTTGAACGAGGTTAAAGGTAAATAATGGCAGAATGAGGAAAAATGATAGGGAAAAGTCGTTTCAAATTGGCCTGCCTGGAAAATCCGTGAAAATTAGTTAAGTTATTTTTTGATAAAAATTGCAATGTAGTATTATGAACTAAAAAAAATATGTTTCTGTGGGTTCGAAACCCCATTTTTATAGACTTGTTAACGCTTATTTCAAATTTGCCACGAAGAATTGATTATTACATATGCTATCCGAGAAAAACCCTATTAAAGATGGAAAATCTAATATGGTGAAACATAAATGAAAAATAATATGAACTCTACAAAAATGATCATATGTATAATTCGATCTGATACCAGAATTTCAAAATTCAAGATTGCGGATGCAATGTGGCGGATTAAAAAGCGGGAAAATGTTAGAAAATTTACAAAATGGTCATGTTTGGGTTTTCAAGATCTTTGAATCTAAATCTGATATCAGAATTTCAAAGTTCAATATGGGAATGCAATATTGCAGATCAAGAACCTAAAAAATTTAGGAACTGTACAAAAATTATCATATTTAGGTTTTCGAGGATTTGCGTTCCGCCATACTGGATTTTGTAGCTTTAATCGAATATTTCTCAGAAAGTATATGTGCTACACAATTTTCCTCAATATATTTAAAGTCAGTATAAAATTTTGTTTTAAATGGTACTTTTTACATAAAGAAACATATTTTTTCATTCTACAAGTATTAAGCGTCAGCGTTCTTCAAGGGTCAAGTATTTTGATTTATTCTGTCTGGAGATATTAGGGTTTAAAACAAAACTTTATAAAACAGCCCAGCATGCCTTCCTAACCCATTTTCACGTCCCCCAAATTGTGATGCTTTCGTCTATATAATGAGGTAAGTTTAATCTGTTAAAGTTATACGTACTCGATATCGACGCTGATCGTGGAAAGCCACAGGCGAATTGCCATTATGCAAATCCCCTTCTGTATTACTATCCACCTCTATAATAGTGCTCGTATTGTTTTTCCTATAGCCAACAAAAATCGTTAATTTCTTCCACTCTATAAGACTTTAAATTTTGTAAAGTACAATATGAGGTTTAGTTAAATCTAAATAAGTTTTATTACGAGATATATTGTTCGAAAAATTTAATTGACAATTTGTTATCTCGATTTTCAACCCCGTTATTGCAGGCTGCTGCTCTTATAAGCAGAAGTAGGTAGTAAGAAAGAAACTAATACGAGTCTGCAACTTATGGCGCACCCGTAAAACTGATTTTAGCGCCCTCCACAATAAACCAAAGTTTTTTTTTCAAGATATGATAATTTTCAGGCCTTACTCAACTTGAAAGCAGAATAAGTAAAATAAGTTTCCTCTCTAGTTGTTTATGAAATTTCAAATTTGGAAATTTTAGAATTATGGAGTAATTGTTTTACCAAGAGAGAATTAAGGGGTACATATCTTTGTGACATGTCTCCCTTGCGACATGTTACATTTGCACCTTGACACATCTCGGATAGCACAAAAGTTTCCCTGAACATTCCTGGAACATTCCAATGGAAGGTTTGGAGAATTCCGAAAGATGTCCCAGGAAGGTTCTCGGAAGTAAGTAAATGTCGGCGTATCAGAGAACGTCCCCAAGAAAGTTTCTGGAAATGTTTTTAAGGACTTTAATTAATTAAATTAATTAAAATCTATGGTATTTCAAGTCGGCGGCTTGTGTCCCCAGCCGCAAGTCTCCCTGCGACATCTCTCCCCCAAGAAAAAATGGAAGTCTTCCTTCAAAGTGACAGAAGTGCGGCAAGGTCTCCCAAACCCCATTTCCACATATATATGCGGCTTTTCTCGCCATCGGTATCTTCCACCCAGAATTAATTTGACTAATGTGATCATATTATCTAGAATGCCACCTGCCATATCTGCGGCATCTCTCACCCAATATAAATTTTAAAGGAATATCTTAAGTGTTTAAATAAAGGGAATTGTTTGGGTTGGGGAGGGGGCAGTTATATAAAAATATTGAACCTTACATAATTAATAGAAAAATGGATGTTTAAACGTAGATATTCAAGGGGTAAGATAGTACCGCCTAACATGCAAATATTCATGCCTGAAATCTACTCTCTTTTTGAGATGTTAGGCGTAAAAATATTTATATGTTAAACTGAAACATATCCAGATGTTTAACTGGTCCGAGCGCATGCGCACTACACATTGAAATTTCGCGGCCCATACCCTCTGGCTGTTTGCATCAAGATTATATTTTGTTTAAATGGTGGCTTAAACCTTTTTGTCTTTTCATCTGACGTAGAAAAAAGCCTTCAATTTTATCCAACTTAATATATCAAGTCGTAGCTCATTCTTGTTTCTTTGAAGATTGTCTACAATATTTCGGAGTTTAATAATATATGATGTTACTGTTTCTAAAAAAGGCGTATCTAAAAGATTGTAATAATTAATTATATATGTCGCTAACTAGTGGTTCAAAACATTCCAACGCGCAGGGCTCCCGATAATGGGTGGGATAACAATGCCGACTATCCTAGAGTTGGGGGAGCCAATCAAGACGAAGTCAATGCGATAGACCGGTAGGATCTCTCGACTCAGGGACGACCTGCTGGAATGCTATGATACCAGTATGGCCCCTGAACAAAAAGGTTACATGGTGCGAGAAACACCCAGAGCTCTCGTGTTTTTCGCATAAACGTCTGCGAAACCGTGCCCAAGAACTCCAGAAAAGGGGTTATATAAGCGGAACTTATTGAAAACGGACTTGTTGGAAACCTTAAAGGTTTATACACTATCTCTCGCACTTCGCCATTCCGAACGGTACCTCTGTGGAAAAACTAGAAATCGAAAGCATAAGGTCACTCATGTATTTTACATGGATGATCTTAAGATCTATGCTAAAAATAAAGAGAAACTACATCTAGTTCTAGACATTGTCAAAGAGTACACTCAAGAGATTGGAATGGAGTTCGGGTTAGAGAAATGCGCCAAGGGTTATTTGAAGAAAGGAAAACTTAATGGCATCCCCGAAGATCCTAAGCTCGTCAACAGAAGCGCTATACGACAGAAAAAAGTATCTGCGGCGAACATGCTCGCCGTCCCAGTAGTATTCTATTTTTTTTGGAGTGGTTCCATGGAGGAAGGACGAGCTCAGATTCCTCGATATCGGGTCCCGAAAGGTTATGCACATAAAGAAAAAGTATGCACTTTAAGTCTTCTGTTCCGCGACTTTACATCTCACGCCATTAAGGTGGTCGCGGAATACTGAATCTTGAATGTCTTCACAACAGGATTGTTCTGGGTACAGCAAATATAGTCGCAAATGGACTTAAACCTTTTCTTAAAATGGTCAGGAAGCACGAAGAAGTGGTCAAAGTGGCGTTTCTGAACAAAGCCGCTGAGGAGGCGCCTGAAACACTCGGCCTTGACTTCAATATCAGGGGTGAGCAAAATGCAACAAATCTTATCCATCTCGAGTACTCACTCCTGACAGTCCGGATTAATAAAGCACAGGAGAAATACTTCCGCGAACAGCTCCTCGACAAGAAGATGCACGTCATCTTCCACAGAAATGTGGAGGATCAGTTGATGTCGTATGAGCTAACAAAGGCACAATGCGGCACTAAGTGTGCTTCATTACCATCTCTACCACTCTTACGGCGCACTCAAGGCCTGACATAGTTCTTCTTGACTTCGAGAAACGAACCATGTTCGTTATCGAATTTTCGGCACCAGCTGACAAAAACATCATAGCCAAGGAGAATGAAAAGAAAGAGAGGTATAAAGTCCTAATAAGGGAGTTGCGACGGTTATACCCGGAATATTCTGTTAAGCTGATCGTCTGGATCATCGGCGCTCTTGAAGGTCCCAAGGTTTCACTGGTTAATAGCCTGAAAAGCATCCCTGCGCGTTAACAAAATGCTGAGACACTTGCAGGAAAAATGCAGAAGGCGGTGGTCGACCTTGGGTCACTCCGTGGCCTCAGGGTGCACGAGACTTTTGCCAGATCATCATTCCTCGTAGGCTGTAACCACCTATCTCACGGTCGTGAGACGTGGTTACGGCTAAAATTTTAACGCGATTTCGCTAGGAGCGGGTGCAATTTCCCAGATTAGCACCCGCTCCCGGCGAAATAACGAATTTCGTCTGTCGGAACAAGTTTTTTAAGTTTGAGGTTATATTGACTCGAATACATCTGACAATATGGTTGTAAATTAAAAATAAAATTCGATTTGAAGTAACCGAGAATAGATAAAATTTTAAATTTTGATTATAAATGATTCTTTCAGCTTACTTAAAGCGTTTCTATTTTTTATTTGGAGTAACAAATATTAACCATAACCTCAACTTCAGTGAATGTATCATCTGATCGATATTTCATACCCTTTATCTGTTTTTCGTTAATGTACGGAAATTCAAGTTTAATTTTAAATTTACAAATGAGTTATCAATTAAGTCCTCAAATGATCAGGAATAGTTAAGATCCTCAATTATTTGCAGCGGTTATTTGAGGTAATCATGAAACTTCCGTTTAATATTTGGGATATTTCAGTTAAACATTTTATATGCCACAGAGAAACATCTGACTTTTTAATATCTACAGATACTAACTTCGAACATCTAGATTGCTTTCCTATAGTTCAATATAAAATATGTTAACCCTGAACATCTAGATGCTTCGCGTAAACATCCATTTTACTCCGTGCGGGTTCGTCGGAAAGGTTCAGTGCGGTTTTCAGAGAAAAAGTTCAGGTTAAACTCAGTTACGGGATTGGGGACATTTTGGTAATGCTATTTGTTACATAAAGGCTGCGCAATAGAGTTATATCGTACATAATGCTGCGCAGTAGAATTATATCGTACATAATGCTGCGCAGTAGAATTATATAGTGCATAGTGCTGCGCAGTAGATTTATATTGCAGATCAGGATGCGCAGTAGAGTTATATCGCAGATAATGCTGTACAGTAGAGTTCTTATGTATATACGGATACACAATACAGTTACCCGCACATAATACATCGCAGTAGAGTTTTAAGGTATCAGGGCTGCGTAGAAGAATTATACAGTCCACAGAGCTTCCGCGTTATCTCTTACCTGCTAAGTGGGACTTTTATGACATCTTACATCCCTGAAGACAATAAGACGATATTTGAGGTAAGCAAAATAAAATATTTTTTTATCATTTTAATTTTAGTGCAATACAGGAACATATTCATGCATCCTTATGCTATGAAAATGTGATTTGCCAAATGATGGACTATGATCTCGTCCGTGAAATTAATTCTTAGTGGGACATGCGGCTGGTGATTCGAGCCGCAGAAGTGGCATTTTGGTTCGAGAGACTTACGGCCCTCTTGCCACTTTGGAGCAGTCCCCCCAAGCTGGAATGTATTTCACGGGGACAAAGTTTTGGGCAGGTAGTTCAAAGCCCTGTCGCTGAGGCCGTACCTCGTACGTCGCTGTACCGTAACCCTACATCTCTCATAAATTTTACAAAAAGGCTGACGATTTCTCCAGTAAATTTATTAATGTTATTTGCTTACGATTAACAAAAAAACATTATTTTATCATTTTTATATTATCCATAAAATTTCGTTAAAATATATTCCTTAATTTTGAGAGAACTAATATTGCGAATTTTATAAAGTTCACGATCTTATTTGTTATTTTCACAGTGTCAAGAAATATATTTATTTAATATTGCTATTGACTCTTTTACTCATAATCGTGATAAAATTAAAATTAATGAATTTACAGCCAAAATCGACAGCCCTTTTTTAAAATGTATAAGAGGTATGAAGGATTATGATAACATCAGCGCTATTTAAAAAAAATATTTCTCTCAATTTTTCCGGAATATTTGGTTTAATTGACACTTAGTTTCTACAAAATTTATGCTGTGTGTTTAAAAAAATGCACTTACTGCTTTTCACACCATTAAAAATATATGTAATCATTATTCTTAGTGATTTATAACCTATGTGACAATTTTGTGTGTGATGAATGTAGTGCCTCAGCGACAGGGCTTTGAACTATCTAGCCAAAACGTTGTCCCGGTGAAATACACTAAAGCTTGGGGGCCCTGCTTTAGAGCAAAATTTAAAACTTGTCTTGAGGGAGAGATGCCACACAGAAACTGGCGGCTGGAGAGACAAGCCGCAGATGTTGCAAATTGCGTTCGGGAGATTTGCCGCATTTTTGTCACTGTGGAGGTACACTGTGGGGAGACATGGATCAAAGACACTTAGCATATGTGACCTGGTGTGGACCCGAATTAAGATTCAAAATATTCTGAAAGATTTTCAATCAATTATTGATTGCTTTAAAAAAGAATTCAAATTAAGAGTCGAACAATAAAATATAATATTTTACAAATATGTATATTGCATATATGCTCATATAATTAGGCTCGATTTATGTACTCCTCAGACGTGCGCGCGCAGTCGATTCTCACTCAAAAAAGAAAAATGAAATAATATTTCATTCGCTGGAATGTATTTTGACCTTTTGAAACAGCACCCTTCAATTTGAAAATGTTACAAAAAATATTCCTCTAGTAATTAATAAATAGAGCAGAATTGCCACCCATTTTTTTTTGTATTTACTTGTTTAAAGAAACACTTGCTTATAGCCCAAAAAAGTGTAAAAAATGCAACCTCTCCTCAGATTTGTATAAACGTTAATATAAGAGAATTTTTGAGGACACTGCTTTCGATTTTAACATACAAAGTTGGAAATTAAGAATGGGAGATCTAATTAATATATAATATATCATTTTTAGGTGGCAGTTGCTCACAGTGCCATTATTAACATTATTAACAGGATTTATTTAAGTTTAAAATTTACTATATTCTCGTCAGAATTCAATCTGAAGGATATATATAATTCCAAACAGAGGATTGCAAATAATGCAAATTAAAAACTGGCATTCGAGCTGAAATAAATAGTCCTAGTATACCTGAATGCTTGTTGCCATTGTTTAATTAAATGCAATAGATAAAATTACCTTATACAATTTTATTTAAAATGTCAAACCTAATTTATTCTTCATTTGGTAGAATGAAACATTTCTAACCATAAATAGCTATAAGCGTTCATGTCGAGCTGAGCGCACATCACTTAAAAAGTTTTAAATCACTTCTATACAAAAATTTCAAGTCAATTCAATCGAAATTTGCTTGTTTAGTGGAGACAGAAATATTTTTTTTTACTTACCGAACTTAATTCTTTATTACTCACATAAATTTAACAAAGTTTCTGAACGGAGTAAATCAGAACCTTATATTTTATATGACTTTAACGAAGTTTGTTGTACATAAAAAAATATCGTGAGCTGGTCTCCTTAAATTTTTATATCAGCTATAATTCAATCCTCTACTTCGGATTTTCACACTTTACGCTTACAAAGTTATTTAAAGTCACATAATATATGAACTATTATCTTCTGATATTACAACATATGTACAAATTCATATTAAAGAATATTCTCAAAAATATAATATTATATTTGTTGCATAATACCGGCAATCTACACACCCAAATAAATGCATTGTCTAAATACTGCATGACGTGTAAAAATTATGCCCCTATTCTTGAATTATGCATGAAAGATTCATCTAGAAATGAATACTAAATGATGCAACTTGGCACTTAATAGTATAGTTAAGTGAAAATGGAAACAGAGAGAAAATAAGGCAGAGTGAAGGCAAATATATCCTTTGAGAATTAGCCTCTCGGAGAACTTTGCTGAGAATAAAGCTACTTTTTCCATAGATATCTCAATGTGGTGCCTTTTTATAAGTAATGCAGCAAATATATCAGAATTTTTTCAATGCACACTTATAGTGAGAAATTTTATATAGTATATATTCTATAAATTCAAACTTCATTACATTTGTTAGAATTTGCGAAAAAAAAGGTTATATACCTACTTATAATTATGCTTTTTGCTATTTTTGTCAGTAAATGTCATACAAAAACTAATTTATGAGCTTATTAATGTATTACAAGGTCCTTGAAAATAACGAACAGTTGAATCTGGAAAAGTTGTATCTATAGCTCAAATATCCTAATCCTAAAATCGATCTTAACCGATCGGCCTCAACATTGGTCTAAATTTTGGATGGTAATTATTGCAAAAATTATTCACGTTTTATAAAAGAATTGCCGCACTAAGAAGAGGATAGATTTCATCATGGTGTGTCTATTCATCAGAAGCATTTTCTTTTAATTCGAAATTTTATCATGATTTTTCGAAATAAAACATATATTTTTGACTTCCTTTCATATGTTGGAAATTTTTTTTTGAAAATGCTCTAGAAAAAGAGTTTAGTGGTTTTATATCAGAACCACCTTTTTAGTTTTCAAGAAAGTAACTGAAAAACAAATTTTTATAAAAAAAGATTTGCTAAAAGTGGACTTTTTTTATTTTCACTATGTTAATTTTTCAATATTATAAGCAAATATTCATTCCTTCAGTTTCCACCACAATGCTTAGATCTTCCTTCTTATTCTCCGGCAAAGTAGGTCAAAGATTAACGAGGGTTGAGCGTAGCACCTTTAGCAAACAGTTAATTTTTTTCACAGGGGAGTAGGGGAAACCAGTACGAGATAGATAGAAAAAATTTTGAAGTCATAATGTTGATAAATGATGAAAAAGTGGGCAAAGTATTACGGATAAAATTAGAGCTGGAACATTTATTTTAAAGATAGCAATGCCATCACATGAATTTTATTAGCCATCCATCCAAAATTTTATGCGTTTTTAACACATTGCAATTTTCTTCAGATGTTACTTCTCTCAGTGCTGGATTAACCAGTTGGCCAAGGTAGGCCATGGCCTTGTGGCCCGAGGATCTAGGGGGCCCAGAGGGCACCTCAGACTTTTGTAACTTTTTTGTTTAAAAAAAATCACTTGAATTTCAAAATTATGCCATTGAGAACTAGGGGCCCGTGGGTACTTTTTCTTTTTAAAAAAACGTCAATTGAATTTAAGAATTATACTATCGGGAATTAGGGGCTCAGTCAGCCTCTCAGACTTTTGTAACTTTTACTTTTACAAAAAAATGTCAATTAAATTTCAAAATTATGGTATGGAGAATTAGGGGCCCAGTGGGCCCCTTAGACTTTTGTAACTTTTTCTTTAAAAAATATCGAGTAAAGAATTACTTGAGAAATTCATTGAGTGACGAACACCTATCCGCATTAACTTTCTTCGCAGCGAACGCAGACCTCATAAATACGATTGATATGACGTAATTATACAAATACTTGCACAAATCAAGGCCCATTGAACCCTTCAAAAATTTTTTTGCTCACTTTTCCCAGCAATGTAATAGACCGAGGTAACCGTTCTTCCCCCGCTCCCATTGTTGCCATTAGTACCCATAATCACCTCTGCTGCCTACCTCGTAGCTCCAATTTTGAAATTTACTTGTTTGAAGTATTAAAAGAGGACTTAAATATTGCTATTCTGACCTGAAAATTGGCAAATATATTGTATGAATATGGAGGAACAATTACAAGAAGTTTCATGTCACAATCATTCCCTTAAGCATGTAAAATTGTACACTGAAGTTGAGCTTATTTTATACTGATAATTTTTAACGCAAACGAGTTGGTCGGTTTTTTTTAACAGGAATATTCATTTGCTTCAGTGCAAATCGCTTGATCTATTTCCGAAGTTCTTTCCAGGATATTTTCAGCTTTTACTTCATTTGTTCAGAAATCACACAATTGTACAGTTAATCCAA
>CAKNWW010210688.1:369-14509 GCA_932074435.1 Andricus kollari
TGAATTCCGTGAATTCCTTGAATTCCTAGAATTCCGTGAATTTTATGAATTCCTTGAATTTCATGAATTCTTTGAATTCCGTGAATTTCGTGAATCCTTGAATTTCTTGAATGCTGTGAATTCGTTGAATTTCGTGAATTCCTTGAATTACGTAAATTCATTGAATTACCTGAATTCCTTCAATTCTGTGTATTCCTTGAATTCCGCGAATTCCTTGTATTCCGTGAATTCCTTGAATTCCTTGAATTCCCTGAATTCCGTAAATGCCTTGAAATCCGTGAATTACGTGAATTCCTTGAACTCTGTGAATTCCGTGAATTCCGCGTATTTCATGAATTCCGTGAATTCCTTGAATTTCTTGAATTCCGTGAATTCCTTCAATTACGTGAATTTCCGGAATTTCTTCAATTCCGTGAATTTCGTGAATTCCGTGAATTTCACGAATTCCTTCAATTCCGTGAGTTCCTTGAATTCCTATAATTCTGTGAATTTATTGAATTCCCTGAATTCCGTGAATTCTGTGAATTGATTGAATTCCTTGAATTCCATGAATCCGTGAATTGATTGAATTCCTTGAATTCCATGAATCCGTGAATTTCATGAATTCCTTGTATTCCTGGAATTCCGTGAATTTAATTAATTCCTAGAATTACGTGAATTTATTGAATTCCTTGAATTCCGTGAATTCCATGAAGTCCATCAATTGCTTGAATTCCCTGAATTCTTTGAATTCCATGAACTCCTTGAATTCCGTGAATTTGATGAATTCCTTGAATTCCGTGAATTCCTTGAAATCCGTGAATTCAAAATATTTTTAAAAAATCTATTATACCGGAGAGTAATAATTACTAAACCTATCTGCTGTTTGATGGGTAAGTATGCGTGCTGAAACGAGGGGCCATCTCAAAAAACACAGTGGTTCTTTTAGACGACCAACGCAAGAGTGGTCGGTTTAGACGATCACTCCAAGAGAGGTGTTTTTAACATGCAGGTAGCGAATTGTAAATATGAATTAATTAATGTTATTTAAAATTGAATTTAAGTTCTTGTATTCGAAATTAAATAATAATTGATTGATTTTATAGGGCTGTTCTGAATCTGTTGAAATTAAACAATTTACAGGTTTTGACGTTAAAAAATGAACTGTTTCAATTCGAAAGCCTTAGTAGTTAATCAAACGTAAACTTCCGATTGAAACTTTATAAACTATATGTTGTTTCAGTCTACAGCATACAATGTTTAACGAGTTTAATTTGAAAAATTTTGATTAAGAAAAAGAACAATTTTTTAATAGTCAGCAATGGTTAACTGTTTATTTAAACTGAACAATTATAAATTAAATATTCAAAACTAAATATTTTGAAACGGAATTTTTTGAAACAGAAAGCCTTGAACCTTTAAAATTTCGGAGAGCTAAACTTAAACTTTGAACGTTACAATGTTAATTTTTATTGTTCTAATTAACAAAATTTTATTTGTAAGTGAAAATTTTGAATTTTGATACGTAAATAATAAATAAAAATGTAATTATTCAGGAAAATTTCGAGTAAGTTGAAGAGATATTTAGAAGTTTTCAAATAAAATTTTCAAGCTTTTCAGGATTTTGAAAGGACTTAAGAAAATATAAATATTGTATTAAGATTGCTGGGAAAATTTGAAATGATTTTTATTTTGAAAAATTAAGTCTAACAGAATTTTTAAGAATATCTTATAACAAAAGCAAATTTTGATGAATGAATAAGACGTTTTAAAAAAAAATTCAAAAATAATTAAATATTTGTGAAGATTCCAAAAAATGTAAAATAAAGTGTAGATTTTTGAATATTTTTAAATAAAATTATTTAGCTCTTTAAGGATTTTGAAAGGTTTCAAGATAATAAAAAAAATGTTAAAGTTCCTTGCAAAATTTAAAGTGATTTTTTAGTAAAAAAATATAGTTTTAAGAGAATGTTTTAAAAGATTTCAAAACAAATTTTGACGTATAAATAATAATTGAACAATTGTTAACTTACAGCGACTTAAAAGTAAAATAATTTAACCTCTAATTCAAAAAGTGTTCAATTAAAAAAAAAATTTAATCTTTCAATTTTTAATGTTTCTAACTTCAAATTGCGTAAAATGATAAAATTTTGAAAATTATAAATTTTTTTATTCATTCTTCAATTCAGAGCATTGAAAATAATACAGTGTATTTATAATTAATACAAATTTTGATTCGTTAAAACGAATTCGAATGAATCCAATTCAATCCGAACTCGGATTCATTCGGATTGGAAATTCAGTGTAAATCAATCCGAATTCGGATTGATTCGAATTCATTTGGATTTAAAATTTGGTTCGGATTTGTTCGGATTGGTTTGTTTTGGAGTTCGGATTAAACTGGATTGAGGCGGATTTATTTTTTAACGATTCGGGTGAAACGAAACGTAGAACTTTTCGTACGAATTAAGTCGGATTGGTTCGGATACAGATTCCGGAACGATTCGGATTGTTTCGAAAGGAAAACCTATCCGATACTTTTGCCAGGAGTTTTAATTGACTGCATTTAACGATTCTGCAGCTATGAATTGTGAAGAAATTTTTTGAGAAATATGTGTTTATGTTTAACCCTTGCTTGCCACACCTCCGCGTAGTAACACGCTTGCCACACTTGGGTGTCGGCCACCCCAGCCATAAAAACTGTAATAAAAAATTAACTGTTGAATATTTTTCTTTGAAAATTGGTATGGAACCTCTCAAAAGCTTACTTTAAAATATTATATACGGTTATATAGCCAAAAATTTAATTTAAGTACGCTAAAAAATGTGCGATTTCCTTCACGTTTAGGTACTTAAAATTAAGAAAGAAAAAGCCTGGGGTGTAATCCACCCCACAGTGGCGAGTAAGGGTTAAATATCATGAACATAATTAATTTTCTGAGAAAGAATGTACATTTTTTCCTGAAAATATTCGGCAAATAGTTTTTCTTTATGATGACAAATGTTGAGGGTGACAGATATGGTAAGGTTATGAGCGTAACAGTTGACAGGGTGCTCAATGTTTTTCAGGTTTTCAGAAGGAGAGCGAATAAATAAATAAATAACTAAAATATAATAGATTGATATTAGACAAATGAGAAAATAAAGCATTGTAATGCTAAGATATATATGACTTCCACAATGACTCTTGTCTTGGACAGTTATGTATAAGCAGGTGTGGTTTGGAAAGTAAATAGTCTCTCTGACAAAAACGATACTTATACCTCATCACTCTAATTCTAAATCATTTTTTAACAATTGGCTTAGTTGTTTGTTATTTCCCATTGAATCTTTCAGCGAGAGGTTCATTTTAGAATATTGAAATATGATTTTAAATGTATGCGTTTTATTATCACTATGATTTCAGAAAACATATCGTAAATTTCCTCACTTCGTCAAAAATTGAACCCGAACTGACAATTGTTACTAAAGCATTATTTTTCTTCTTCGGTATTTCAGCGAAAGGTGCACTTTCAATAATGCCATACATATTTTAATTTTAAGAGTCACATTAAAAATAGGATTTTAACCAAAATTTCTACAAAATACTCCCTTGGACAAAAATGTTACCCACTAATGCATTTGTTATTGAAAAATTATATTTATTATTATTTTCAAATTAAAAAATCAGAAATGTGCAAATAACTCAAAATAATCATTCTTTTCCTACCTTCAGTTCATATCGAAACTTATTAAAAATAAACTAAATATTACGAAATTTTAAACTTAACCATTTTTTAAATCATGAAAAAGAAAATACCTTCTGAAATGATAGTACAATTAAAGTAAGTCTACGTCTCCGATTTTTCAAAGGCAAAGTTTTAACATTTTACACAAAGCAATTTTTACAATAACAAAATTGTAGAAAATCAGTGTGGCCGCTGTACCGGGAAATTACCGGGAATTTGATGAAACCGGGAAATGACAGTGAATTTATTTTTTGACTCGGAATTTTACAAATTTTTAGAAAAAATTTGTCCCAGTTGGATTTCAACAGTTTTTAAATAATTAGTTGAATTGTTATCTTTTTCAATTACGATATCATTCAGTTTAAAATGCGTTATTCGAAAATCTTTCACTTACAAATTTTCCGTTTTAGATTGTAATTTTTAAGCGCACATTTTTCATTTGAAGAATTTAAAAATGCAGTTTTAAAGACTTGAAAAGTTAAAAGTTAGAAGTGTTTGAAAACCATTTTAGTCTATCAACTGTAAATATAAATTATGATTTTTTTAAATTGAACTGCGCATTTAGCATTAACAAGTGAATAATAATTGATTTTGCAAGGCGATACGGAATCTATTTAAAATTTAAGAACTTTCAGATTTTAAGGTTAAAAATTAAACTGTTAAACGCCCGATTGAAACTTTATAAACTATTTTCAATTTAAAAATAACTTCAAAATAAATATATTCATAATAAAAGGCTTTTATTAAATTTAAAATATTGTTGCAGTCTAAAATTTGAAAATTTGAAGTTTTTGAATTGAGAAAGAGAACAATCCCAGTGGGCGCAAAACATTGACGTTCAAATTTTAATTGTTCAATTTAAAAAATTTAGTTTACAAGTAAAATTGTTGAATTTGGATGTCTAATAAATATTGAACATCATATTTCTCCGCGAAAAAATTCGACTAATTTGAAATGACATTTAGGAGGTCTGAAAAAATTCAAAATTAATTAGAGATTTGAAATGACTTAAAATATTTTAAACGAAATATCTACGTATACCGACAAAATCCGGTTATTCGTACCAAAATTTCGGTGCAAATATCCCACGGCTTAATTTAAGGCAAAATATAGATTTTTGCAAATTTGGAACAAAAAATTTAGAAGCTTTTTAAGAATTGTGAAAGGCTTTAAAATAACAACAAACATATTTCAAGATTTTTTGAATTAAAGAAACAAAGGGTCCTGCACATGGCTTGCAGTGTAATTGTCTCGGCTTCTGATACTTAGTTGTTGAATGAACTACTGTATTATTCGCACAAGGTGACATAATAACAAAAATATTCTCTTGGATTGAGTACAATATTTTCTTCGATTGTTCAAAACTTTTACTTGGATCATCCAAAATATTTGCTTTGATCAGCCAAAATATATAGTATAATGAACCAAAATTTACTGACCAAAAAATTATCTTGGGTCAACCCAATATTTCGTTTTCCACATAATAACCATATTCAACGGTCCATTCAACTGTTCAAATAAAGCTTGGACAGATATTTTTTCTAAAAATTGATAAAATTCCCGGTAAAAAAATCAATTTACTGTCATTTCCCGGTTTCATAAAATTCCCGGTCATTACCCGGTACAGCGGCCACCCTGGTTTTGTACAATTTCGTTATTGTAAAAACTGCTTTGCCTAAAATTTTAAAACTTTGTCTCCGAAAAATCGGAGACCTAGACATAATTTAATTGTACTATCATTTCCGACGGTCTTTTATTTTCCATCATTTAAAAAATGATTAAATTTATTTGACCATTTCTGTTTTCAAGTAGGAATCTGTATTATCATCGGAGATGGTCATTTTCAATCGTTTGAGAAAAACAACCACACATACTGTGGATAATGGAAATCTACAATATCGATCAAAGTTAAATCCTCTAATACAGACAAATTATTTCGTCTTTTACAGACTAGATGGAGATATAAATTAAAATTTATTAAAATTCAAATTCAGAAAAAAAGGATCTCTCTCCTCTCATTCTCATGAGAATGAGGCTTGAACATAAGTTAAAAAATTGTAGTTCTTGGTCGTTAATGGGTTAAAGATGAAGCTTACATAATATGAAAGTCCTGGAGGAGAAGGAAAAGTCGATTGAATTTGAAACTTCTAAAAAGTTTGAGGTTAGATCAAACAACACACTATTGAAGATACATAGAAAACATCACTAACTGTTTTAAACAGAAAGTTCAGGGTATACTTTATTTTGCGATGATCATAAGATCCCTAGGAACACCTTATTATCTCTGAAATAATTACCCTTGAATTGTGAAGACTAATTAAACTTTCAACACGGTCTCCTAAAAAATTGCATTTTGTTACTTGCGTAGTTTCTATCCGTCCCTACGAGTTGCGTAGATTCTATTTGTCAGCGCGAGTTACGTAGATTCTATTCGTCACCGTGAGTTGCGTACTTTCTTTTAGGATCCATCGATATATGCGGACTTTAAGGGGACTTATCAGCATTATAAAACAGAACTTCAGTTTCTGGCCGCACGGTTGAATATTTTTGTATGATGTTTTGCATACCTCATCTAAATAATGGTCTGTTTTGCCGGCTAGATTCGGTTTTTTGAAAAAATGTTTATATTTTACGTTATAAACAAGAAGAAAAGAACAATAGAAAAAAATGCATTGATGATCAGTACTAGCTGAGCGTGTATTTTCAGGGCCTGCTCAATCGATCCCCGTCAAATTTACGAGGCAGACTCCCCGGAGCGCGAGCGGAGACTCGCGAGCGCATCGAATTACCCAAAACGAATCACCCTTTTATTGTTATGAGATGCAGGCCAGTTAAAAAAACTGAAATTATGAAAGCAGCGCGTGATTCAATTTTAATTAACAGAAATAGTTTATTCATATAATTTGAAGAAAGTGAAAAAAAGATTCACGAAAATCGGTTAATATTTGCAGTAATAATAGAAATCTTGAAGTGCACACGATAGCATGCCAGATACACCGCACTGTAGGAGGGAGCGCATTTTTTTCGTTCAATACAGTCTACAGCCTTCAATTTTGCCCCAATCTGCAATTATTTTTGTTTTAAATTGAAGTGCGCTAAATTTCCAAGAGCACCTTGGTCAGAGATTGTTGCATTTTCATTTTTTTCTTTATTATATGTTTACTCGAAGTATGAGAAAATCGAGATGTTTCACAAAATTATTATTTACTCTGTAACAACGGTTCGCATATAATAAAAATCGTGTTAAATCAACGCAAGACTACTGATAGAATACAAATAATTTGACTACTGTATGTTTTAATTATTATACATTTTTTTTGAAAAAATGTGATCTTGGATGAAAATGCTTAAAATTATAGTGAGAGTGACTATTACTCATAATTTTTATAAAAACACAACAATTGTAATTTTTGGAAACAATTTTGAGCAAAAATGTGGAATTTGTGGTTTTTTCTATTTCGATTCTTTCTTTATTATCTTAATTTATGTAGATATTCGGAAAAGTGATATATGTTTGATAATGTTTCTTCAAATATAGCAGTTGTTGTATATCATTAAGCTATTTCCCTTTCGGCGAGCCTCTAGGGGCAAGCGTGACACTACCCGATTCGGGTAGTGTTTTTTAGGTGGATAGTTTCTTGTAGTAAATAACTACAAGTGTGGGCTCACCACATCTACGACCGCCAACAGCAACGCAGTAGCATCAGACGGTCACCCATCCAAGTACTAATCGCACCCAACACTGCTTAACTTCAGTGATCTAACGGGAACTGGTGCTTCCAGCGTAAAAAAAGAAAGTAAGTAAATATAAAATTTTTTCCTGGAAAAGAATTTTTCTCTTCACTGAATCTGCTTCAGATGTTTCTGAGGGAGATTAGCAGTAACTATTGCTATGTAAAATTGACTGTAAACATTTATTATGTATTGTTATTAGTTAACTTAAAATATTACGAAAATTGTATGTTATAAAAAGTTTTGTAATTTTTATTGAAAAAAGTTTGTTCTTATCTGGAAATACTTTAAATTATTGCGCGAGTGATCGTCAGTAAGAATTTCTGTGAAACATTAACATTAATTTGTTGTTTTTCAATTTTGGATTTTACCTCATTATCTCAATTGATGCAGATATCCTTGAAAAGTACACAGGTTTCATTATATTTGTTAAAATGAAGCATGTGTTAATGTTGTGAACAAATGAAAGAATTTAATTCCAAGTTTTTGCTCTTTGGCCTGGAAAGATATTTCTTTAACTCAAACTGCTTCAAGTTTGTGTGAGAAAAATGTTCAATAACTATTTTCATAAAGATTAAACAATAAACAATTTTTATAAGAAATTTTTGTAGCGACATATTTAAACAAGCGCTTTTATGAAATTTGGACTCCTCTGAATCATTCACGATAATTCAGATATTCTGGGAAATGATACATATGTCATTCTATTTGTTCATTTTATAAGCAACGAAAATGAAGGAATGAAAAGTTTTGGCATTTTTCCGTTAGAAACCTCGGCTTACGCCAATCGGGAAATTTGTTTTCATAGCAGACGGATATCAATTGTAGGCTGTATGTGTCTTTTAGCCTTAGGTACCCGATAAATTGATCTGGTAAGATGGATCAATAAATTGGTTTTTTAAACACATGAAAAATTCGTGAAATTTAAAATTACAAAAATAGATAATAAGAATGACAAAGTTTTATATTTACTTATTTCATTTGTTTGCAAAATGAACAACTGTTGTATTTGAACACACATAATGAAACACATACCACTTTTCCGAATATCTACATAATTTCAGATAATGAAAGAAGAAATAGATTCCAATTTTTTGCACAAAATTGCTTACAACATTTACAATTGTTGATGTTTCATAAAAATGGTGACTAACAGTCACTCTCACTATAATTTAAAGCATATTCATCCGAAAAAAATTTTTTTCAACAAAAATTACACTATTTCCCTCTTTGTTAATGTCATTTCTTTACAACAATTAAAACAGACAATAAGCAAATTACTCGTATTCTGTGAGTGCTCTTGCAACGCTTTGAGATGATTTTCATTATATGCAAACCGTTGATAAAAAGTAAATACTAATTTTGTGAAAAATCTCGATTTTCTCATACTTCAAGTAAACATATAATAAAGAAAAAAAATGAAAATGCAACCATCTCTGACCAAGGTGCTCTTGGAAATTTAGCGCACTTGAATTTAAAACAAAAATAATTGCAGATCGGGGCAAACTTGAGGGCTGTAAACTGTTTTGAACGAGAAAAATGCGCTTCCTACCACAGTGCAGTGTATCTGGGCATGGTATCGTGTGCACTTCAACATTTCTATTATTATTACAAATATTGACCGATTTTCATGAATGTTTTTTTCACTTTCTTCAAATTATACGAATAAAATATTTCTGCTAATTAAAATTGTATCACGCAATGCTTTCATAATTTCCGTTTTTTGAACCGGCCTGCATCTCATAACAATGAAAGGGTGATTCGTTTCGGGTAATTCGACGCGCTCCCGAGTCTCCGCTCGCGCTCCGGGGAGTCTGCCTCGTAAATTTGACGGGGGTCGATTGGGCAGGCCCTGAAAATATAACGTACAATACAGGGTGTTTTTTTCAACTTATATCCGTAATAAAAACTTTTTATTTTCGAGGGGGGAAAGCGACTTTGAACAAATTTATCCCGCCCCACCGCCCCAGGAGGCAGGGGGGGGGGGGGTAACGTTGTAATTTCAAATTGGAATCCCAATTTTTTATCACAGATTCAGATACTCCTTCATGAAATACGTAAGTTTAATTCGAAAATTTTTTTTCGTTTGGCGAAGAAAAAAACCCACCCCCCAATGTCTCCTGGGGGGTGGGGTGGAACAAATTTGATTTAAAGTCGCTTTTCCCCCTCGAGAATAAAAAGTTTTTATTACGGATATTTTTTTCATAGGATGCGTATGATTTTAAGATATTTCGATGTCTCAAGTTAAAAAAAATACCCTGTATATATATTTAAGTCTGTCATAAGGACAACCGCAGGATTTCGCTGGGATTAGGTGCTAATCTGAAAAATTGCACCCGCTCCCAATGAAATCGCGGTAAAATTTCAGCCGTAACCACGTCTCAAGACCGTGAAATAGGTGGTTACAGTCTGCGACGACTTCAATAAGCTGATCCGGCAAAAGTCTCGTGCACCCTGAGGACACGGAGTGACCCAAGGACGACCGCCTTCTGCATTTTCCCCGCAAGTGTCTTAGCATTTTCTTGACACGCAGGGATGCTTTTCAAGCTATTAACCAGTGACACCTTAACACCTCCAAGAGCACCGATGATTAAGACGATTAGCTTCACGGAATATTCCGGGTACAGCTGTCGCAACTCCCTTATAAGTTCTTTATACCTCTCTTTCTTTTCATTCTCTTAGGCAATGATATTTTTGTCAGCTGGTGCCGAAAATTCGATAACGAACATGGTTCGTTTCTCGAAGTCAAGAAGAACAATGTCAGGCCTCGAGTGCGCAACAGAAACAATTGTCGAGAATATGAAGTTCCAGTATATCCGACCCTTCTCATTCTCGACAATTGACTCTATTTCCCTAGGAGCGTTTAGAGGAGCCGTATTTGTGCTGATGCCATAAGAGTGACAGTGATGGTAATAAAGCACTCTTAGTGCCGCATTGTGCCTTTGGATGTAGGTCGTTCCCGCATGAATTGGACAACCAGATAGTATGTGTCCTAGATGCTCGGGGTTTGCATGACACGCTCTGCAGCTATCAACGGTAATGTCTTGGCTCAAAATGTAGCGACGATATGCTAAAGTGGAAACGACACCGTCTTGGCATGCCAAAATGAAACCCTCTGTGCCCGACTTCAATCCGGGTGATTGAGGAAAGCACGCGTTACCTCATACGACATCGACAGAACCTGCACATTTTTGTGGAAGATGCCGTGCATCTTCTTCTCGAGGCGCTGTTCGCGGAAGTTTTTCTCATGTGCTTTCTTAATCCGCGCCTCCAGGAGTGAGTACTCGAGATGGATAAAATTTGATGCACTTTGCTCATCCCTGAGATTGAAGTCAAGGCCGAGTGTTTCAGCAGCATCCTCCGCTGCTTTGTAGAGAAACGCCCCTTTGCCCACTTCTTCGTCTTTCCTGACCATTTTAAGAAGAGGGTCTTGTCCATTTGCGACTATATGTGCTGTACCCAAAATAACCTGTTATGAAGAAATTCAAGATTTAGTATTCCGCGACCACCTTGACGGCGTGAGATGTAAAGTCGCGGAACAGAAGATTTAAGGTGCATGCTTTTCTTCATGTGCATAACCTTTCGGAACTCGATATCGAGGGATCTGAGCTCGTCCTTCGTCCATGGAACCACTCCAAATAAATAGAGTAATACCGGGACGGCAAGCATGTTCGTCGCAGATACTTTGTTCCTCGCCGAACGTTCGGAAGACCAAATCCGTCAAATGAGACGTTTGTATATGCATCGGAGAGTATCCTTTATAGATGCCACGTACTGGATGCGGCTCTGTGGCACGCCCAGGTATGTATAGGTCTCTCCAGCGCCAAGGTGTCGTATAGCGCTTCTCTCGCCGAGCTTGGGGTCAACGGGCATTCCATTAAGTTTTCCTTTCTTCAGATAAACCTTAGCGCATTTTTCTAACCCGAACTCCATTCAAATTTCTTGAGTGTACTCTTTAAAAATGTCTAGAGCTAGATGTAGTTTCTCTTGATTATTAGCATAGATCTTAAGATCATCGATCTAAAATCCATGAGTGACTTTATGCTTTTAATTTCCAGGTTTGCCGCAGAGGTACCCTTCGGAATGGCGAAGTGCGAGAGATAGTGGCAACAATGTGAGGCAAAAGAGGAGAGGGCTCGTGGTGTCCCCTGAAACACACCTCTCTGAAAGGTGACACTGTTAGTGATCACACGATGTTTTCCAGATGAGAGAGTAAATCTGGTTTTCCAAAGCGGCATTAATCTCTCTATGCACCTCACGTTGTGTGGATGAACCTTTAAGCTTTCCAACAGACAGATGATAAGTCTATGGGAGGTTGAATCAAAAGCTTTCCGGTAATCAGTCCAGGCCATCGATAGGTAACGCTGATAGAATGCTGCGTCTTTACAGACACATCTATCGATGAGCGGGTTCTGCCGACATCCTGCTACGCCTTTCTTTGAGCCAAGTTGTTCGCACATCTCTCGCCACACAGGTCCAAATGTCCGAACAATCCTATCATTTAGGATAGCTGTAATGATCATATACAGTGTGTCCAGACAAGTTATTGGCCTGCAATTTTTAGGGTCAGCTAAGTTGCCCGTCTTCGGCAGGAGCACTGTGCGCCCTTCTACCAACCACTTCGGAATAAGCTCTTCTGACTTTAGATATGAGGTGGAAATGCGGGCCAGATGCTGGTGGGTTGAAGAAAACTTCTTCATGCCTCTTAAAACGTTTTTCGCCTCCTCGGGAGTAATAGGTGGGCATTCCCCCTCAGGTGTTATGAGGGCACTGTTTTGCACTTGTTTTGCAATTGTACTAGACAAGGTGCAATTTTCTGTTGTACATCATGGTTTAAATAATTAGTTTCATTTCTACTAGATCGAAGCTTTTAAGCACTCTCGACTTAGGAAATTCTAATAGAATTATTAAATTTCTTATTACAATTCAAAAAATTATAATTTTAATTTTAATTACAATGAAGGTAATTTTGGATTGATATGTGCAACCATCTTGGAAATATCGATTCAGGGGCGGTAACTTGAATTTAGACAATTTCATTCTGTTTGTGTCGCATTCAAATGCATAGGTAAAACCTTGCTGTTAATGTGTTCTATTAGAGCACGCAGGTCATTTGTGGTATCCATCTTGGGCAGAGAATGCCCTTGTGTTGGTTCTACATGTCTGAACTCTAGTAAAGCATGATCAACATTCCGCTCAAGGTGCTGTAGTTTTTCTGGGATTTCGCTGTTCACATCATCATTATTAATCGGACTTGATGTTCATTGTCACTAGCACCTATGCCTTTAGCTTCAATTAGTTCTTCATTGTCCACATCTTCCACGGAGAGTTCATCAATACGAAGCTGCTGTTATACTTCCATTTTGATCGCAGCTAATTCAACAGCCGAAAGCAATCTATTTACAGATATTGAGCGTATTTGGTCTGCTAGATTTTGCTCATTTATTCTTGGGGCTAGCTCTGGATACTTAAGTAAGAAGAGTCGATGATGTCTCTCCTCACACTTTTCGGCGAGATCAACGATTTAAAATATTAATTTTAATTACATTAAGCGGCGAGAGAAAAACACAACTTCACACACGCACATGGACATAAAAATATACAAAAATGTCAAAAATTTAAAGTCAAGAATTAAAAATGTGATTAGCAAAGTCTAGAATTCCCGTGTTGTTTATTTAAATAACACGTTCGTACCGCAACACTGCTCCGATCCAGGTTGCTGATCAATCTCTCTAGCAATCGCCCCAGGTGGAAAGCTTCATAAACTCACCATGTAAAGCTTTCTACTCGGCCCTGTTAGTATTCAAGGTCATTCGTTTCAGGCTTCATTCACTTCACTGACACTCTTTATCATGGATTTCCTACCAACTATTTGTCGACGCATTATTCTATCCTGGTATACCTCTTTAGCTTCCTTCTCGCCCATGCATTTCCTCATGCAAGCTCTTGTGTTTCTATGACTTTTTATATCTCTTCGAATTAGGGTCTGATTTAAGGTTTCATTCGCACATTCTAAACATTCTGTCCTCGGTGTGCCTCTGGTTACGTTGCCATTTATTTTACCTTGATATACTTCTTTCGTCAATCGTTCATTTTTCATTCTCTCAACATTCCCAAACCATCTCAACGAATTTCTTTCACACTTGTCAACCAGTGTCTCCTCTACACCACATTCTTGACCGATTCTCTCATTACTGATTTTATCCATTAGCGTTTTCCGCATATATTGCGCAGGAATTTCATACCAATCGTATTAATTTTACTCTTATCCTTTTCTTGGTTCTTTAAAGACCTGCTATTATATTGTATGTAATGTATTGTAATTTAATGTAATTATTTAAGTTGAATTGTGTGTATGCACTAACGATATATTTATAAGTTGTATGATATGTGTAAGTATTTGTGCAGTAGTGATGACGTTCCACAAAATCTGGACGTAGCAAGAATGTTCTTTTATACCGGCACACGATATTTCACATGACTCTCATGTAGAATTCATATATTTAGAGAGGTAAAATTTGTCTTATTTGCTTGAAACTGTACCTAAAAGCTCGTCTAATTTTACCTAACATAGTAGGTAATAGGTATATGATTTTACCTAACTGCCAGGTAATCTTTATTATCTAGATGTATTATTTCTTACTGAATTGCAAATTAAATTATAATGAATTTTTATTATTAATTCATATTTTTAGATAAAA
>CAKNWW010210705.1:347-20969 GCA_932074435.1 Andricus kollari
TATTTCTAATATATTTTTCTTGCGATAGATTTTTCCAAGAAATAATATAATATTTCAATTTAAAAGTCAAATTTCTTTCCTTCTCCAAACGAGTTTTATTTTACTAAGATATTTCTAATTTTAAATACAAAAATTTAGTTTGTACACGGAAAATCTAAAGTTTGAAAATAATATTTAGACTGCTACAGCTTTTGTGACTTTGAAGAGTTTTTGTAATAATTTCTAAACATATTTTACAAGATCGCACTGTTTCGTTTTATTTTTCCAATTTTGTAAAAAGCGCTTTCAAAAATAGTTGGACCAAAAATAGAATATTTATCCAATAAATATTTTTATCTATGATTCATATTTTTCCTTTACACAATGATAATGTATCTATTTAATACTGTCATCATTAACATTACTCCGATAATTAAAAATATATTTAAAAAATTTTTCAAGACATTTTTCAAGTATTTTAAGCAAGAATTGATTAATTTATTATTACATACCGTATTTCTGCTACATCTTAGAACATTTCTTTCCCACAAACTTTCATGCTTCGTTCGTTTTCTACCATTCGCAGGTTTCAAATTAATTTCAATTTTTTATTTGGAAAACTTCACTATATTTATATATTAGAACTATGTATAGCTATTAGAATAATTTAGTCGAACAACTTTTGTATATCACGTAATATTTCAACGATCTGCTCTGCTAATCGAAAGAGACTAAACTGAACTGATATATCTTATTTTTGGTAAAGAAACAACCCACAAGCCTACATAAGTACATTTTTTACAAATAGAGGTCAGATGGAGGACACGCCGAATACAACAAAAAAATTTAGAGAGATTCTTTATTTTTAAGACTTTTACAAAGTTGATGTTCCTAGAAGTGTCACGACTGAAATATTTTTATCAGAGAAGAAGAACTATTTATTATAAACCATGATTTTCCATATTCTTCGCATTATAATTACAAAATCTCGACGGGCTGTGAGACACAGTTCCACCTAACGCTGGGGTAGCAGTTTACCGGCCGGGCTGTAGTCTACGCGGAGTAAATTCCATCGCGCCGCAAATTAAAACATCAACAGTTTATTAACTACTATTCCAATTGAGCTAAAACTTTCCAGAAAACTTCCTTAAACCTTTCTGAACACCTTTCTCGCTGAAAGTTTTCGCTAGCTCAAAATTCGCTCGACTCCCGAAACGCTAGAAGTTGTTTGTGCACGAATTAGGCACCGTCTTGGAAAAAAATTATTAACAATTTTTTAAATAAACATTTTGAACTTTTTCTAACGTCATCAATCGCAGAACATTACAGTGCATATTTCTGATAAGTTTTATTACAAAATATCAAAAACCTCCCATTTTGTGGCGAGTTGAAGTGAAAAGAATCAAAATATTTTGATCAAAGAAAAAAACAGTTTTTCGTAAATAATTCGAAAAATAAAAAAGCTACAACTATTTTTATGAGGAGAAAAAGATGCGAAATTAAATTTTCACTTGGGATATATATTTCAATAAGTAAAATTCAATACTTTATTTTAAAGTCCTCAGGGGCCACCCCACTCCAGCAAAATAATTCTATATCTCCTTTTTGCATCCGGCGCCTAAACTGATTAATTACCAGAAGATATGCAGACTGATTTTACATTGTTTTGCTGACAATATTCACTTGAAACAAGATGTTATACCAAACAATCATTCCTACCATGAATTTAAAATCATTTATTTCATTAGAAAGTGTAAGAGCTTCGTGGCGAACATCTGATTCGTAATCTCTATATTAGAAAGAGCAACTTATGCTGTATTTATATTTCTTAGTTCATACCTAAATGGCTTCAAGCCAGTAACACTTCTGTATGCACTTATAGTGCCACTTGGTTTTAAAATTCCGCGAAAATCCCCTGAATATGAATATCAAGAGTACTTTTTTGCAATCCTGATCATTTTTTGTTGAAACTATTTTTATCACCAATTTCATTAGTTATCCAACAAAATCTTTCTAAAATTATATTTGGAAAGCTTATGGGAAAAAAAACTTTGATATATTACAAAAATGTTCATCAATGTAACCGTTTTCAAGTTAGAGCATTATAAAAAATTAAATTTTCACTAAAATGGACATTTGCGACTAGATATCTCGACACCCATTGAAGTGGAAAATTTAGAAAAAAATGTAAAGCAAATGTTTTCCAAAAATATCGCAGGACAGGTTACCAAAGCTACTAGATAAATAAAAAAAATCGAAAATCATAACTGTAAAATTACAGCTGAAACATACCAAAGATTATTTTACAATTAATTGTTTATAAGGCTGTAGTTAACAAATGGTTTTAATCAAAGGAATAACTATAAAAGAACGATTTATTTTTTTTTTTTTGAAATCACGTTTTGAAACAAAAGCGTTATCAAATATATGCATTGATAATAAAAATTGTTCTTAACAAAAAAACGATTGAGATTTTTACAAAGTAAACAAAGCATTGGTTATTAGCGTGATATCCTCATGAGTTAAACAAAAATTATATCATTAATTGAAAACGATTACATCAATGCAAATTTTAATGGCACATTAAAGTTTTGATTTACCATAAGTTTTCAAATATAGTTGTAGAAATTTTTGTTGTAATGAATAATGAAATAATGAATAAAAATTGTTTAAGGATCAAGTAGCCAGAATTTCGAAAAAGAAGTGTGGGACTTTTGTGGACTTTTTAAACCAAAGGTACCGAGCAGTACTATTAGTGCATACAGACGTGTTACTGGCTACTGGACTAATTGTAACTAAGTTTGGAATTCAAGCAAAGTTTAGAAAAAATATTTAAGATTAAAATTAGTTTTGTAGCAATAGTTAATGAAAGCTTGATGTTTTTGCCTTTTTCTTTCGGTGAAACTTGCAATTCTTATTAATTCATAATACTGTGGGGCTCATTTTATTCATGAATGAATGAATGACTGAATTCGATTGGCAGGATTTTATTTACAAAAATTTTATTTAAGAATTATACAATTGTTAATTTTATAAATATAATTTTTCTTAAGAAAAATTTGTGTAACATTCTTTAAATCATTTGACACCATAAGTTACAAATTTTAATTTTTTGTAATATTGAAGATTATAAGACCAATTCCATTTAAAATCAAGAAAAGTCAAGATCGTTGTGTCAGAATGTTATGGTATTTGGATATAGCATTCTATGATGAAAATAAAGGAATTGAAATTGTTTTTCAATTTTTTTTTTAATGGCGGTTTTCAAAATACCTGCGTCTTTGAGAGGAGTACATTCTCATTGCGACCTTTTTTATTTTTTCTTACATTTTGTTTACAGTTTCTGCTGATATCAAAAAGGCATTCTATCAGTTTTATGCGGGTCTAACAATTTTGAAGACTCTTCTCATCGGAAATGTATTGTCTCTCGTTAGACAAAGTTTTATAGTCAGGTCATTTTGGATAATTATTTCGGAAATGAATAGGCTTAATCCCAATTGCGGCGCCCCCCTGGACGCAGCGCCCTGGGCTGCCGCCCCGGTCGCCCACCCCAAAGACCGGCTCTGGGAGTGACCACCATATTGCACAATGTTTGGTTTATTTATTAAGTAGGATTGAAAAAGATGTAAGAGTTTTTGCGGCAGGTCAAGATTAGCTCATTTCTCCATGCTAATAAATTTATAGTAGTTGATCTCCTAGAAATAAAGCCGCGCTGATACGTTGATATTGAGGAAATGATAGAGTTAAAAAGCATGTCGTATAGACACCTCTCAAGGACCTTCGAAAAGTAATCTATGATTGAGACTGGGCGGTAATTCTCGCCCTGAGATTTATCCCCTTTTTTGAAAACGGGACAAACTCTTGTCTGTTTCCAAACGTGAGGGAACGTTCCGAGACGTAGGGCTGTGTTGAACAAGACCGTTAAAAGTGCAACCAATGTCGCTGATAGGTCCTTAATTAAGAATGCTAGTATAAGGTCGGTACCCGCAGTATGTTTACGTGGAAGTTTCATTACAGCTTTAATAACATTATTTTTATCATCTCCCAACACATCCCCAAGTAAATGCTAAGTTTTAACAGAGAGAGTTACGGAAAGTAAATTTGAGGGCAAGTCGTAGACGCTATCAAAATAATCTGCAAATAAATTCACAATATCAGTAGGTGAGGTATACTCAATTCCTGCATATTGAATAATGCCTGGAATTCTGGATTCACGCCGCAAGTTATTCACATATCTCCAAAAAGTAGTTGAAAAAATATTTATACTTTCCTCAATAGATTCATTATATTTTTTATGAGCAATATCAATGCGTATTTTATGCTTTTTCGAAGTATTTCAAACTGGATTAGGTAATAATTATTGAGGCTATTAGAATATTTAGACTTATACTTATCTTTTAGACAAATATCACTAATAATATCTTTCGTGAACCAAGGTGGATATTGTGTGTTTTGAACATTACCTTCAAATTTAGGAGTTGATTTGTTAATTGCAGAGTACAATTGATCGTAGAATAGGTTGCAGGCATAATTAACATTATTAATATTTTCCAGGATGGAGCAATCAGTATCGTAAAGCAAGACGAACAGGTAATTCCAATTGCACCGTTTCCAGTTATATCGAGACGATAGACTGTTATCAACTATGTTTGTTTGAATATTGCTAGATTTTAGATCTAGCAACAAGTCGAGAGTTTGATGATGTGCATCTTCAGGAAAAATGGGGAGCAGACATCTACTTATTAAAGTATCAACATTAGAGAATACTAGATCCAAATATTGATTATTGTAATTCCGAATAGAGTTTGATTGCTTTAGTTCCAATGCTTGCATAAATGTGTCAATTAGAACAGATTTATAATCAAAAATGTTAAATTCGCAGACATTTTTGAAGTGAGGAACATTAAAGTCGCCAAGTGTAATTATTTTTTGTCTCCAAATATCCTGAAGAGCCATTAGTGAATTTAACAGATCTTCGAACAGGTCTAAAGTAGGCCCTGGAGGTATATATAAAACTATAAATGTTAGTGTAATATTAATTATACGCATTTTTACTCCAACAATATTCACTGAAGGTACTGATCTAGAGATAGAGGAGACGTCCAAAATCAAGCAGGGATATATTACATTAATAGCTATAAGAGCACCGCCACCTAATCTATCGATACGATCATCCCTAAAGACATGATGCAAATTTATGTTAAAAAATGCAGATGATAAGACATCGGGTTTAAGACAAGTTTGCGTTAGAATCAAGTCATCATATTCAAAAATATCCGTAGATTTGATTAAGTAATTGAAATTTGTATTTATACCTCTAGAGTTTTGGTAGTAGGCAGCTAGCTTGTAGGTTTTACCGGGTTGAAGACTATCGTTGGTGTACCGTTTTTGTAAATTATCCGAAGGTTGCCTTCTCGCTTGGATAGGCGCTCGTCGAGCTTTTTGCGTAGATCCTTTTACTGCCGCTGCTGAATGGGAGTGCGATCCAAGGACAATTTCATGTTCGGGAGTATATTTTGAATCAGTCCCTTCCCTTGATCGATGAATGATCGAAGCATCTGAGTCGCGTCTTGTTGAGACTGGAAAATGATTTTGACAGTTCTCATAAATTCATGAGATTTTTTCCCCAGCCGAACACAATTTATCTTATTCAGATCAGCAGATGCGTTAATTAACTTAAGCGTTTCTTTAATTTTTTAAATATCAGATTTCAAAGGATCAGCTCCTTGGACATCTTGCACTTCAGGATAGTTAAAAAGTATTAAATCTTTCTTACGTGTTTCCCGTTGAGATAGCTCTGTCATGTACATTTCAACGCATGTATTTGTAACGACTGATGTTGCTGCTACATTGCCTGAATCAAGAGATTGAATGGTAGTCTCAATGGTATCAACTTAATCCTCAATGCTTTCAACGCGAGTCTCAATATTCTGCACCTTCATGCTGATGTTGTCAACTTTGGTCGTAAGATTGTTCACTGAAAACTGCACGAGATTGAAATCATGTTTCATCTCAGTTCTATGTTTATCCAGGGCAGGGGCTAAGCGTCTGTCAAGCGCACGGCAGATAATATCCTGAGGTTCGGACGTATTTAAGGTAACTTGACGATGTTCTTCCGCTGGAGATGGTGACCTTGATCCACATCATTTATTGAAGGAGCCGTCTGCATTCTGACGTAACTTATTAGCACATTCAGGGTGGAAACGAGCATGCCAGTAAGTGCATTGAACAGACTAACAGTCTTCAAGAGGTTTTTTACATTTGCCATGTGAGCAGATAGTGTCGATGGTATTTAGTAAATGAAGAGCCATTTTTCAGAAATAATGGAATATTTTTATTTTTGAAATATCTCAGGCCAACAATTCACATTCACTTAACAAGGGCTTTAGAGTCGATTTTAGGTTGGGTCTGCTTGTAAACAATAACACCCGATGAAACTTAAGTCCAATTCACAGTTAAGACTGATGCGCAATCATAAGCACCGTTTACAGAAGTTCAAGGCACAATACTACAGCAATCAAACACAGCCCACCCAAATTCATAGTCATAGGACCGAGACACAACCCTTATCAAAGATTTAGGTTAGGATGACACGAGAGTACAGTATTTTTAGTAAGATCAAAGACAAAAACTCCATTGAAGCAAAAACGGCATGATCAATGCGTTGAGTTTGCGAAAATCGAGGACCATTCTCCAGCTTTTATTTCCTTGGGAATCTTCTTTCTTGGGAACCATCCATACAGGGGTGTCATAGGGGGAATGTGTAGGTCTAACCCTCCGTTAGACGCAGCCCTAAAACTTCCTAGTTTAGACGCAATGTGCCTAAGAGGCCACCTGTATTCACTCGAGAAGTACATCAGAAATAATTGTTATAAATTATCTTAAGGTTTTTGGAGAGGCAGAATCGCACAATTAGCGATTTTCTTTCAACTTGTCTGAAACTTGATGTACGGGGGTTATTAGGTTCGCTCATTACGATTCTGACGTTAGAATTACAAAACTTAAAATGGTGGATCCAATATCGTGACTATTGAAAGGCAGAATCACCGAATTGGCGGGTTTTTTTACTTGCAGAAAATATAGGGGGTTTTCACGTTAAAAAATTGTGGATCAAATGTGGCGAACATTATAGTCTAAATTCGCGTTTTGTTCGTTGTTCATAAACACTGTCCGCCATATTGCATCCGCGATTATGTTTTTTGTAAAAATGACGACAAATATGTCATCATCAACTCATGAAACTCCAGTAAGACGTTTATGATCAAAATCGAATAAGTTGTTTATAAAAGTGTCCGCCATATTGCATCCGACATTTTGTTTTTTGTAGAATCGACATCAAATTCTTCATCGGCAAACACAAAACCTCTGAGAGTAAAATTTCAAGTTTATATTATGAAAGTTTCTCTTTTTGCTAATTTGTAGTTTGTGTGGGTTTTAAATATTTTTTTATCTCCACGTTGGAATTCTCTTGGGTTATTTTGTTGTTTTTGGGATGACCATTGAATTTGATCAGCAATTTATTTTGTTCGCGTGGTATATGATAAAACGGTTTCTTTTTCTCACATATAGGTACTACCTAACTCTCCTTGTGATTGGTAAACTGTTTTTCAGTGAGAGTATATTTTCTTTAATCGATTAATCAAATCATTTACTCTATCGAATGTCCGTAAAAACCGTAACCGTAAACCGTAAATGTCGAAAACCGTAAATACTTTTACGCGCTTCTCCTATAATTTTACTTCTTATTATTCTTACTAGATTTTTCTCTGCTAAAGCTATTGCTGGGAGCATTTGTTTGGCTTCGTCGCATCCATCGATGAATTGTGCAAGGGAGATGCTTCGTCCACCGAAAATGGGCACAACTTCTAAAGGGAGACTTGTTGATTATTGGGTAACATGTTTAGTTGAAATATATTGCGAGCAGGGGTAACTGGATTTTCCGCAAGATTGAAAAAAGGGTTTGTATTACTTGCAGGAGTTAAATGGAGGTTTATACTAGTGTCACAAGTGGGGGAATTATTACTATTAGTGGATAAAAAATTTTCTTCAGTAAACAAGATGGGTTGCTGGTCAATTTCGGCTAGTGAGTTTTCAGTAGGAATAACTGTGGAGTTTGCTGCCGAGAAGGTGTTATCAATTTCAGCTACTGATTTATCTCGATTTAAATTGCTAGAACTAACTATTCTGCTATCATTAGGTAATTAATAATTTTTCAAATGGTCTATTGAAGGTGAACCTCTAATTGAAAAATTTAATCTTTTTCGTGATTGATTTACAGGTGTTTTATTAAGGTTTTGAGTTTTATCAAGTGCACTGGTAACAACAACTTTTCCCCGGCAGATCTTTTAACAGCCTTTACCACAAAATCGACAATTCTTGCAAACAGTACTCCTTTCTCGTAGCAGATCCCTCTACCTTTGATGATACTAAATTATTCTTTTCTGACATATCGCAAGAAACCCTAATTAAAAAACTCTTAGAGCTAAAATCAAATACTTAAGGTTCTGATGGTATCTCATTTAATATGATTCGCTTAGCTTTACCAGTCATTTGTCCTATTCTCTTGCATATCTATAACGCATCTCTACAGGTGGGAATCTTCCCTGATACCTGAAAAGAAGCGCTTATTCGCCCTGTTCCTAAAATATCTAAACCTACCTCTCCCAAATTTTTCCGCCCGATATCCATCCTCTGTGCAAATTGGCAATTGATAGAAGGGCAATAACTGTTGTTGTCCTTTTTGACTTTTCTAAGGCGCTTGATACAGTGAACCATAATTTACTATTGACTAGGCTCAAATCACTTCACCTCTCAAGTATGGCTGTTAAATGGTTTGAATCTTATCTTCGTAATTGTTCGCTTGCACCCACTCTATTTAATATTTATACCTCTGAACTTGGTAGCGGACTTCGTCATTGCAACTATCACAAATATTCCGACGACTTTAAGCTTTACCTTTCCGGGCCTATTGCCACTCTTAAGAGCTTACTTCAAAAGGTACAGGAGGATATTGATTAAGTGGTGCGTGGGCCTAGACAAGCGGTCTCACTCTTAACCCAGTGGGCACAATAGTACATTATGCAACAAGGGGCAAAAGTAGAAGATTTTACCCGCGGGTGAGTTTACTGCCCGAACGAGAATATTGTTTCAGAGGGTGCGTTTACAATCACCCAAGGGAAAAATATACTTTTGCCTGGTGTTGCATATAATATTTTATTCCACTCTCGACTGAAAGTCCACTTTTTGGTGCTGAAAAGCGGGGTCGAAACAACTTCGCATCCTAAGGAGATTTTTTGAAAATTAAACAATTTTTCTAAATTTTGAGTTTTTTGAAATTTTTGAACATTTAAAATTTTTTTTAATTTTTGAACATTTTGAATTTTATTAAAATTTTTGGAAAAAAATTACTTTTACCCCGCTAAATTTTACTTTTGCCGCGCTAAATTTTACTTTTGCCCCGCTAATTTTACTTTTGCCCCGCTGATTTTACTTTTGCCCCGCTAATTTTACTTTTGCCCCGCAAAATTATTTTTCGGGAAAAATATGCTACTTTCGCCCCGCTTATCAGGGGCAAAAGGTGGGTTTTTCGGTCGGGTGTGGAATACAAACATTAACGTCCTGAGAACGTTCTAAAGATGTTTCTGTTTTTGTGCCCACTGGGAACACTGCTAAAACTAAGGCTATAATCACAGGATCTCCTTTCTCTCCTTCACTGGCAAAAATGTCTACCTTGGCTCCTCTCTTGATCGATGGATGTCTTATCCCATTTGTGGATTATGTGAAAGAGTTAGGCTATATTCTTAATCGCTCTCTTACTTGGAATGAAACATTTGCGGATATCTCGAGGAAAACCTTTAGAGTCCTCCAACAGCTTAACAGGAATAAAGAAAGACTTCTTATTCCAACGCGTATCGTTCTAATTAAAAGCCTCATCATCCCTTCCCTTGACTACGGCTGTGTTGTATATGACGATGTTACTGATGAACTGAATGCAAAGCTTGAACGCACGCTTAATGCTTACATTCGGTTGATCTATAACATCCCAAAAAGCGAAGATATTACCCAGTACAGAGAAAGAGCAGGACTTCTTAACGTTAATAAAAGAAGACAATTTTTTATGGGTAACCTGCTTTATAGCCTACTCACTAATGCAGCTCCGCACTATCTTCTTAATCTCATCCATTTTATTGACAAAGATCAACCAACACATTCCAAACTCCGTGAAAGGAAAACAGTACTAAAAATGCAGCCACACCGCCCGTGTAAAATGCAAAGGTCTTTTGTTATTCGCGGTGCTCGCTTTTGGAACAAACTACCAATAAGCATTAGAAATGCACCTTCACAATTTCACTTTAGAAAACTCCTTTTTGGTTACTTATTTAACATATCAAATCGTACCCTCGAAATTACACATTGGTAACACTTAAATCCTTGAATTTAAAACATATATAAGCATGCACATGAGTGTATTTACTTTTAAGTATATATATATTTGCGTATATACACTTACAGTATTACTGGTAATATACCACATATACGTATGTGTATCTTAGTTTACTTCTTTACTTCTGTCGAATACCTATTTTTGATTTTAATCGTTATATCGATCACCATCACTTTTTAATTGTAATATGCATCACCTGTTCCAAGATTTTAAATTGTTTATTTGTAATGTCATATTTTACGATCAAAACAAAAACAACGTGTCTTATAATATAATTATTCATAAAAAATTGGTTGATCTTTTTTTGATGAAAAAATTTTGTCTATTCATTTTTTTTCGTGTCCTGTGCCGTTTTTTCAAAAATTCAATTTTTTTATTTTTAATGTATTTTTTTACGTTTAAAACAAAAACTACGCACCCCATCAAAAAATGATTGAAGAAAAATGTGTAGATCTCTTTTAAGTGAACGAGTTTTTCCTATTCATTTTTTTCGAGTCTTGTGACGGTTATCTACAAATTGCATTTTTTAATTTTTAATGTTATTTGTCAAGATTAAAATAAAAACAAGGCGTCCTGTAACAAAGTGATCGACAAAAAAGTTGTAGATTTTTTTTAAGTATACAATTTTACTATCTACGGGGTGTTTAAAGACAGGGGGTATGATAAACAAGATGTAGACGAGGAGAGGATAAGGTAAGTAGAGTGCGTACGGGAGTATTGTATGATACGAAGGATAGTGTGAGCTCCTCTCTTGTTGAAGTGAGAGACAGGCGAAGGAAGGGGAGAGCGGGCGAGCAGAAACCGGGCGCGAGTAGGGTCCCGGCTAGTTCTGTCTAGCGGCACGAAGTTGTGTCTTATCCCTGAGCCTGGGTTTTCTCGTTTAACCACATTTCAAGCTGTCGCATGCACTGCGGAAGATTCTTTTGGCTAGCAGGCAATGGTAACTTCACTCTTTTTTATCTCACCCTTCATTAGGCGCTGCCATGCCGAGAGACCGTCCATGACAGGAGGAAGAGAGAGAAAGAGACAGAGAATGTGGACGCCGAGTGCGGCATTTGTTTTAAAATTTGGTGTTGGGGGAGGTAGGAGAGGTTAGGAGGGCAAGTTGGTGAAGGAATTTAGATGAAGTACTTCCCCGAACTGTCTCACCAAACCGGAGAGGGAGGGTTGGTGAATGGTCGCCCGGTGATTAGCTTTACTTTTTTTTAGTCTCCGGCGTTTGGCCGGCTGATAGGAACAGCACGTCGTTGTTGGATGATCCTGGTTCTTCTCTGGAACGGGAAGGAACCGGGGTGTCAATCTGGTCCTCCTCGGCTGGACGAGCGGGTGACGGCTCGGTCGGGCGAGCAGGAGAGGTGGATGTCGCTTCGTATCGTGACAAGGTCCTGTGGTGCTGGAAGTGGTACCGTCGGCGGTACTTTCAATCCCCTCGGAACAGGAGGCGAATTGAAACAACCGACCGTTATCGGTCCTCGGCTCGGACCGGCTACTGGCGACAGCTCACGGTGTGTGAGATTGACCGGTGGGAAGGCGTACCGGGAATCCTCGATGAAACGTGGCACCTTTAACTGTGAAGGTACTGTGCGATTTGTTGACGGCTTCCGATGCCTAGGATCGTGGGTGTCTGGTCGCCCATGACGAACTTACAAAAGGTTCCATTCCCCCTCGGGAAGTGAACCGGGATTCGCCGGATTCTTCTGGCGTTCTTTGGACTGTTCGGCCGCTCTTCGTTTAATTGTCGCGCCTGCTCTGCAGACCGTTGTCGTTTCGCCTCGATGAGGCGGGCCCGTAGTTCCTCGGCCCGTCGGATCATTTCAAGAGCGACCTGTTGAGCGGCGAGTTGTCGCTCGGCGGTGCGGCGTTCCCGCTACTCTACGTGTAGTGCTGCCTCCTCGGCTTCCAGCAACCTGCGCCACCGCGTCCGCTGATTAGGGCGTGTGTTGCGAGCACTACCTGTCATCAAGGTTGTTACTAGTGACTAATAACCCGTATACAGCCCGGACGTTACACTGATAAGGATTTGAAAAACGATGAAAATGCTCGTAAAGCTGCCCTTTTAATATCGAGTGCCAACCCTGTGGCCAGCTCCAGGCTATTTAAAGAGGAACTTAATCCGCCAAAGGGAGGACCAACCTGTCGGCCGGACTCCGCTCAACAGCAGAAGGCTTTGGTTTAAAATATTTTCAAGGTTGTTTATTAACAAGTTGAGAAGAAGCAAGGCAACTGAACTTCGTAAATGTCGATACAAGACTGATTTCAAAGTCGGAGATCTCGCTCCCGCTGACCAGGCACGGAGCTCTCTGTGGCGGTGGGAGACGGCTACAGGCCCGCTGATTGGCCCAGACGTCGACAACGGAGTCGCAACCAAGCAGTGGGGACGCCTGCCTCCGTCCCACTACCTCAGCGTTCGCGCGCCGGCACCGAAATCTACACTTATTCTAGAAGTTTAAACTAATCATTAAAAATATAAATAATCAATCTAAAAATCTGAAATTAAAGTAATTAACTTAAACGTATCCTAGCTTCATTTCTCAAAAAGAACCATGAAACTGGGTCAAATAGAACGGTCGTTCAAGTTTATTTGTCAATAATTTATTATTAATAATTTATCAAGTTAATTTTTTAATGGAGATCCAAGTGGCTCCTTAAACTCGTCCCAACAGATATTTAATCTATAATTTGTTTATTTCCCATATCTAAGGTACGATTAACCAATAAATTCTTACTTTATTTAATTTAAATTATTTTTTAAAACTGGGTTTCCAAGTTGAGAGAGTACAGAGCGCGTGTGTGATAGAGAGAGAAATAGAGAGAGAGAGAGAGGGGGGGGGGAGGGAGAGATTCGATTCATCTGTCATACAACAATTTTTGTCGAATCATCTTTTTTGTGTCTTGCATAGTTTGAGAAGTTTAAATGAAAAAGATGAATTTTTAACGAAGAAGGGTCATTTTTAACCAAAAAGGAGGAATTTCAAACTAAAATGATGGAATAATAGAATGGATTCGTTAAATTTGCAGTTAAAAAAATTAATTTGCAACAACAACAAAATATGAATGTGAAAAAGAGTTACATTTTCGAAGAAAGTGATGAATTTTCAACTCAAATTATGAATCTTTAACTGGAAAGTTGAATTTTAAATAAAAAAGATAAAATTTCACTTAATATTGTGAACCTGTAATTGGAATAATTAAATTTTGAACGAAGAAATGAATTTCGACCACGAAGATTAATTTTGACCAAAGAAAACGAATTTTCAACTGAGAAAGATATTTTTTCAAACCAAAAATTGATTAAACTAAATTGTAGTTACAAAAAATGTGTGTGCTACCAAAGAGATGAATTTTTAACTAAAATTATGGAATGTTCAGCTGGAATATTTGCAATAAAAAATGCATTTTAATAACAAAAAATATATCAATTTTCAACAAAATAGTTATACTTCAAACTGGAATAGTTAAATTTTCATCGAAAAAAGAATATATTCGCAAGATTCTCGTATTTTTTGCATGTTGGATGTTAAAGTAGAATACGAAATTAATTTATTATAAATTTAGTTTATTAAAATGAAAAAGGTTTCCACTGCAAAAAAGTTATTTTTCTAATCCTTTTTTGTTAAAAAATAGTTATTTGTGATACAAGTGCGCAAAACCACCGACTCATGCTTCGAGCCGCAAGCGAATGATGCAATCACACGAGTTAGCAATCACCCATGCGCACATGTATCACACGCTATTTTTTGCAATGCCCGTCCGAAAAAGTTGTGTTAGGAGGAGTTAACGAAAGATAGTCTTCTTGAAAGAAAAGATTTTTTAATTTCGTAAACTATTTTTTTGAAAACAAAAGTTTGAAAAAAAAATGTTTGAAAAAAAATTTATGAAAATTTTTTTTTAAAAATAAGATGTTTGAAAAAAAAATTTGTGAAGAAAAGAATTTTGAAACAAAATAATAAAAAACAATTGTGGAAAAAAATGTTAAACAAAATTTGAAAAAAAATTGTTAAAAAAAAGTTCGAAAATAAATTTTGTTGACAAAAAAATTATGTGAAAAAAGTTTCATGAAAACGGCCAAGAAACATTAAAAACAAAACTTCAATCATTAAAAGATTTGTTCAAGTTGAATCAAAATTTATTTCGAGAAGATACCAACACCAGTGTTTAAAGTTAGCTGTGCCAGTGTCTAAAGTAAGCCATCTTCAAACTGCGCATGCGCGGAAATTGTTTCGCGCACAGTCTGCTCAAATAAGGTCCTTTAGACACCATTTAGAAGCGTGAAAAGGTCAACTTTTGAGGTGGGTGTTGCAAAAAAGCTTTTTTGGTCCTGTGAAAGATTTTCTGCAAGATTTTATTTCCATGAATTTCGCAGTTTTTGAATGTCGGACGTTGTAGAATTCAAATTTTGAATCATTCTGGATAAAGTTTCTTGAAAGAAAAAAGATGGGAGAACAAAAATTGTACATTCAAAAAAGATCTACAAAATTTGTTATTAATTACTTTTTGATAGGAAGCGTAGTTCTTGTTTTGTTTGTGAAAAACAGAATCAAATATAAAAATTTTTTATTATTGGACAAACAGCGCAAGGAAAAAAATAAATATAAAAAATATGTTCAACCGAAAAAGAGCTATCAATTTTTGATCAATTACTTTGCGATAGGACGCGTAGTTTTTGTTTTAATCGTGAAGAAACAAAACTTTGCGTAGAACGACACAAGGTATAAACAAAATTAATGGTAAAAAGTTGCTCACCCAAAAACGAGTTACAAATTTGTCATGAATAATTTTTTGATAAGACGCGTAGTTTTCGTTTTATTCACAAAAAAAAAAAATAAAAAAAAAAGAAATTACATTTTTTGAGAAACCACACAAGAAACGAAAACAAATGAATGGACAAAAGTTGTTCAACCAAAAGAGATCTACGAATTTCTTATCAACTTTTGTCATAAAAGTACATTTAAAATAAAAAGAAAATAACTTTTTGAAAAAAGACATAAGCCACAATAACATTTCCTTCAACCAAAATTTTTGCCTAAATTATATGTAAAACTAACATTGAAAATAAATGTATTAAATTTATAGAAAAATGACACAAGTTGAAATAAAATGTATAATAACAAAATTGTGTTTTCATTTTTTACAGGATGGGCACTTTTTCTTTATTTGTGAAAACAAGACAATGAAAATGTGTCTGTTTCAGTCCCAATGCATATTATGAATTGTAATAATAATATTTCATTGAAATGATACATTTTTGAAGTTAGCTAGAAGTAAAATTCAATGCAAAATAGGGAACAAATATTGAAGTAGATAAATAAATAATTTACAAAAGTTCGCATTTTGTACAAAATCGAGTGCGAAGCACGAGATACGTGATAAGAACGTCATCGCTAAAGCCGAAGGAGGTTCAGGAAAGAGGATTCACTATCACCAAATTACAGTTGTCGCTGATTTGACCTTCAGTTTTAAAAGGTCTGTGCAGAAATGACCGAGACCGGGTGCGCAGCACGAAATAAATATTTTATTGAGCGCGTAGCGCGAGAACAAAAACTCGCGCGCCCTATCCTTATAGTATCCTTATAGTATCCACATCGTATCGTCTCCGTATCATGGAAGAAAAACTCATTAAAAAAGGAAGATGAACATTTAACTTGTTGAAATTCGGATTCTACGTGAAATTTTGGGTTAGAAGGTCACGGAGTAATTGCAATAGTTTTTCTTGTAACGATAAAAACTTCTAAGAAATATAATGCTTACCGACAACGTGGGCTGAAGGCGACTTGAAGCGCATCCATAATCCTTTAAGCAGTATTGCTTAAACGATTATGGATGCTTGAATATGGACGCTTGAAGTCGCCTTTAGCCCACGTTATCGATAGGTATTATATATTTTTTAAAGTTTTTGTCGTTTCAAGAAAAACTATTGCAATTACTCCGTGACCTTCTAACGCGAAATTTCACGTAGAATCCGAATTTTAACAAAATAAATGTTCATCTTCCTTTTTTAATGAGTCTTGCTTGCATGATACGGAGAAGATACGATGTGGATACTATAAGGCTACATTGTAGCGTATCCGTTCCGTTCATTCGGTCCGCTAGGGTAGGTGCGCTCAGATCTGCGAGCTGTTAGCACCTCAACGAAAAAACATTCTGTAAAATCCGAATAACTATTCGAAGAACAAACATAATCCAATTTCGAGGAAATATATATGGAAGTTGACAATCTCAAAGCGACACTGACCACACTGAGAGTTAACATTGTGACATGCAGAGTAGCGTCCCACAAACAGGGCGAAACCCCTCCTCGTCTGCTGGCCTCAGAATTGACGAAACCAACGATGAAACAAATTGTCCAGGTCCAAATATTATTACTTTTATTTTAATTAAAATAATACTTTAATTATTATAAGTTAAGGTAAAAGTCAATTAAACACGAATGTTGTGATTAAAAATATTATATATATATATATATATATATTTCGGTTTCGATTCTTTTGGAATAGAACTGAAGGGCCTATGACAAAGCCACCTAACGCGTCCTCGGGTTGCGGATAGAGGGTCCCTGTACCAAGGGTTTCTGCTGAATATGGTTACAATAATTAATAAGCAGTCGCGGACAATTGTCCAGGGATCGTCCCGAAGGAGTAACCCCTAAGCGGAGGCGTAACAAGCGTGCCGAAAGCTGAATGGCACATGGGCGAGGTGTCTTAAACGGTGACTCTGAGATACCGGGCGACCTCTTAGAGTATGCAGCCTTATCCTTGCATGCGGGGCTCTATAAGGATAGACGAACCCTTTCCCTAGCTGCTCGTGCGAACCACAATGACACCACCCAAACACCAAAAAGTTGTAAATGCGGTTCAAAACAATCGAACACGCATTATACCCGACAATGGGTCGGGGAACAATGCCGATAATACTAGAGTTCGGGGTGCTGACAAATAATTTAGATGGAAACACGACGATGACCGGGGAAACGCCCACATTGAGTGGACGAATCAACTCAAGGATGACTTGTTAGACTGCTACGATGCCAGCATTATCCCTGTTCACCGAGGCTTTATGGCGCGTATGCATACACTGTGGTGACAAAAACACCCAGAGCTTCAGCACGTTTCGATTCAATCGTTGCGAAATCAACGGGCCTACCTCTGGAAAAGTGGATATGTACGCGGAGCGCTTCCCCAACCGCTGCTTGATCAAGCTGCAGCCGAAGATGAAGAAGCGACATTAAGACCAACCGCGGAAAGCAGGCACCTTCTGAGAGATGATCACGATTTAAGGACAAGAATGAACATTATGAAAATTCCTCTTAAGCCCCAAGATCTGGCTGAAATGGATACCTTCAAGACAGAATGCGTCCCGTGTTCAATGTGTGATTGACTACATAATATCTGGTAGACCTTTCATGCAAAGGGTTCGAAAGTTCGCCCAAGAACTGAGGACCTTGAATCACACACTAAACAAGTCAAAGCTGCTGACAATCAAGCAGCATATTGTTGACAAAATACGGCTGTTATCTGACGCAAGGAGGAGAATACAGAAGAGGGAGAGATGGATCAGGGAGAATCAAAAGTTTCTCGCTGACCCATCTCGCCTGTTCAGTGATCACCCTGTTTCTGTCAAAAATCCACCCAAGCCCAACGAGGTAGATACTTTTTGGAGAGAGGTATACAAGATCCCGAAAACACTGAAGTTGAAAGAAGATACTGACAATATCATCCGCTTCAAGGAATTCTGCGACAACCTCATAACATCTGAGGAGGAATGTCCATAAGTCACTGCCGAAGAGGTGAAGAAAGCACTTAGAGGAACGAAGAACTTTTCCGGTGCTGGACCAGATTTTATCAAGAACTTCTGGTGGAAGAAGTTTACTTCTACACAACAACATTTGGCCCGCATATTCACCTCGTATTTAAAGTCAGAGACGCCCACTCCGCAGTGGCTGGTGTTAGGACGCACTATATTTCTACCGAAAAAAGGCAACTTCTCCAACCCAGAGAATTACAGGCCAATAACTTGTTTGAACACGCTGTATAAGATGTTTACAGCTGTCCTAAACAATAGGATTGTTCGGCGAACCGAGCCTGTGTGGCGTTAGATGTACGAACAACGTGGCTCGAAAAAAGGTGTAGCAGGCTGTCGAGAGAACCTGCTAATTGACATGTGTGTCTGCAAAGACGCTGCAGCCCATCAACGCGTCCTGTCAATGGCCTGGATTGACTACCGGAAAGCTTTCGATTCAACCTCCATTGACTTATCATCTGTCTGTTGGAAAGCTTGAAGGTGCATCCACATATAGTGAGATGCATAGAGAGATTGATGCCTCTTTGGAAAACTAGATGTACTATCTCATCTGGAAATTATCGTGTGACAACAAACAACGTCACCTTCCAGAGGGGCGTCTTTCAGGGCGATTCCATGAGCCCTTTACTTTTTAGCATCACACTTCTGCCTCTATCTCTCGCACTACGAAATTCTTCTGGATACCTCTGTGGCGACACTAACCAGCGCGAGCATAAGGTCACCCATGTATTTTACATGGATGACCTGAAGATCTATGCCTCTGGTAAAAGCAAACTTCAAACTGTCATAAATATCGTCAAGAAGTACACATGAGAGATTGGGATGGACTTTGGATTGGATAAATAACATACCTGGGCGTGCCTCAAAGCCGCATTCAGGACGTAACATCAGCAAAGGAGTCTCTCCGAAGCAGATACAAGCATTTTCTCCGACAGATTTGGTCTTCCAATCTGTCAGCGTTGAACAAGATATCTGCGACTAACATTCCTGCTGTCCCGGTTCTACTCTACTCGTTTGGGGTGGTTCAATGGACGAAGAACGAACTTAAGGCCCTTGATGTCACCACACGTAAGATCATGCATATGCATAAAAGCTTGCATATCAATTCGTCAATTCCGCGATTATGCATTTCACGCCGTCAAGGCGGACGCGGAATTCTGAATTTCCAGTGTCTTCATAACCGAATAGTTCTAAGTACAGCTTATATCGCAGCCAATGGCAGAGATCCTCTCCTAAAAATGGTCAGGAACCACGAGATGATTGGCAAAGGAGCGTTCCTTTACAAAGCCGCGGAGCAAGCGGCCGAAACCCTTGCCCTGAATTTTAACATCAGAAGTGAAGAAAGTGCATTGCACCATCTAGATGCTTCACTTCTTGAAGCCAAAGTGAAGCAAGCAGAAGTTCAAAAACTCCATCAAGAGCTATTCGACAAGAAAATGTACGGAAATTTTCACAGGAATGTAGAAAAACAGTCCTTGTCGAAGGAGAAAACTTTTCCTTTCCTCAGATCATCAGGGCTTAATTCAGGTACAGAGGGTTTCATTTTCGCATGCCAGGACGGTGTCATTTCTACCTTAGCATACCGTGACCGTATTTTATGTCAAGAAGTTCCGAGGGATAGGTGCAGTGCGTGTCATGCACGCGCTGTGTACCTGGAACACATACTCTCAAGGTGTCCGATCCACGCAGGAACGACGTACATCTACAGACATAATGCGGTCCTCAGAGTTCTTTATTACCATCTTTGTCGCTCTTACGGTGTTGGCCGCGACCCTGCCCTGCCGAATGCTCCAAGGGAGATAGAGTCCATTGTCCAAAACGGGAAATGCCAAATTTTCTGGAACTACGATTTTTGGACGGCAGTCTCCGTTCCACACTCGAGGCCTTACATTGTTCTCCAAGATTTCGAGAAACGAACTATATTCGTGATCGAATTCTCGGCCCCGTCAGAATAAAACATCACTGCCAAGGAGAAAGAAAAGGAGGAGAGGTATCATGACCTTAAAAGGGAGCTGCGAAGACTGTACCCAAAATATTCGGTACAAGTTATTGTCCTTTTCATAGGTGCTCTCGGAGGTGCGAAACTATCACTGGTTCGTAACCTTAAAGCCATACCCGCGTGCCAAAAATATGCCAAGGCACTTGCGAAATGGATGCAGAAAGCTGTCATACTTGGGTCGCTTCGTGTGCTCAGAACACACGAGGGTTTCGCTGGTCTGTCGTTGTGATTTCATCATGTCCTGTGACCACCCATCTTACGGTTGTGAGACGTGTTCATGAATGTGATTTGCCGCGGTCCTACTGGGAGCCGGTGTCATTTTTTTAGATGGCAGTTGCTCCCAGTGAGACCCAGTGATATATATATGTATATGTATATGTATATGTATATGTATATGTATATG
>CAKNWW010210734.1:705-11840 GCA_932074435.1 Andricus kollari
AATTTGTTAATGAACAATGCATATAAATATATCTTCAAATACCTACAAAAATAATTGAACTAATGTATTCAGTAGATTGAAAATTTTCTAGTGAAACACGATTATTGTGATGATTACAAATGATTTTTAATATCTTGTTCATTGGTATAAAAAAATTGTAATTAAAAAATTTAAAATGTACTAAATTAATTATTTTAATCTTGTTTCATGGCACATTAAATGATGGTTAATTATCAGTGATAAATATTTTAGGTCTAAAGACACTTGAAATTGAAGTCTATAAGGAAATATCTTAAATATAGTAAAAAAGAGAAAATTATTCGTAAAAAGGAGAACTTTTTGAAAAATAGGAAGAAAAAGTTCTTGAATAAAACTATTTTGCTGTTTTTCCACACTAAAACTAAAGTATTAAATTCCAATCTCAAATCTACATATTCTACAAAAAGTCACTTTCATAAGGTTTTTTTACTTAACTTTTTCTCTTGCGATCAGAAAAGATATTTTTTGAAATTATTTGATTGTTTCTTTTTTATTATTTATTATTATACCTAAACCTTTATTTTCCCGGTACAGAATAATTCTTTCGGATGAAAATTTGTTTATACATATTCACTATTCAGCCTCCCTCTCGGTAGCAGGTTTTGATTTTCTGTTTTTAATTAAAAAATAGATTTTTAGTCGCTATCCAGAAACGATTGTCAAAACCCATGAACTTTGAACTTCAACATTTTTGAATTATTTACTTGGAGTTGGTTCAATTTTTCTGATGAAACTCATTTTCTTCCAATTTAGCAAATCAATAACTCGGAAATCAGTTTTTATTATTTTTTTTTGTTTAAACTAAAAATTGCTCTTTTTACGAACCGAAACTGTTCCAAATTTAGGTTCCTGACACTTTGAGACTGTAAACTTCCCGATTCTATTACTCCGCACTGAATAATTTTTTTAATCATACTTTTCTGGCCTCGATTCAGAAGCACTTCAGCTCGGGAGTAAACTTTTGTTCAATCTTTAAATGGTGATTTTGATTTTACAAAATGTTATTTCGTTCTCCCGAAAAATTCCGATTTTATCGGTTGTCTAGTTCTGTACTGCAACCCTTTACTCAAAAAAATCTCTTAATTGTTTGATAAAAACAATCTGAGAGATTAAAGTCTTCTGAAGTCAACAATATAATCACTTTTATTCTAAATAATTGTTATCAATAGTTAAGATGGTAAAACATCCCAAAAACAGGCGTTTTCCGCCTCCTTTTTCAAGCGTCGCCTTCCACCTGTTCGACGTTCAGAAAAATCTAAAAAAATGTACAGATCTTCAACATTTTTTGATGCTACATTTTTCAAATATTCTGAAATATTCAATAATTTACTTATTACGGGGATTTATTCACAACTAATGTATCTTGAGAACGAATGAAGATAGGATGCCGTTTAATGGAACCAAATGTGCAGTTTGTGATGCGAGTGCACTACAATAATTGAATTAATGATGAAATCATTCTCAAGTAAGAATAATTTTGAATATTTCTGACTTTATTCTTAAATCAGCGTTGGCACGTGGTCGGCACAGCGGGACAAGTGGTAGAAAAAGTACTCTCTTGATGACAATAGTAACTCTGTTGTCACATCTATTCAGGGGAGTCAGCTTGCTTCTGGAATTACTATTGTCATCGGAAGGGTACTTTTTTTCTACCACTTGTCCCGCTGTGCCGCCACGTGCCAACACTGATTAAGGTCAGAAATATGCAGGTGAAAGTCGACGCTTGAAAAAGGAAGCCAAACACCCTGTTTTTTGGGACGTTTTGTCCTCTAACTATTGACAAAGAATTTTTAAGATAAAAGTGAACATATCATTGAAATCGGAAGACTTGAACCTTTTAAACTTTTCTTCTTAAACAACTCAGAGATTTTTTTTTAGCGAGTTGCAATCAAAAGAAGTGAGGGGCCTCGACTTTTGGCCCCGACTTTAGTATTCTTAAAAGCGAGACTAATGTAATTATAGATTCAAGTTGAACTTGTCAATTGATGGAAAGAAATAGATAAAAATGGTAGACCTAAATAAATAACCAAGTCCTAAGAAGTTCAAAAAGGTCTATCTAATATTAAGTTTCAAAGTGGAATTTTTCGAGGAATCGAGTAGCATAGGTCAAGTTGAGCTTTTTCAGGAAAAAGCCAGACATTAGTGGTTAATGATGAATCACTTACAAGGATCGGATGTCACAGTTTCGAATCGCCTGGCAGGTCTTGGGGGTGGTCTCGGTGGTAAGGCTGGAGGCTGATGCGTTCTCAGTGTCACTTCGCCACCCCCGTCACTCTCACCCTCCGGGCCCCTTTTGCTACCGCCCCCTTGCTGTATCATATGACACTGGCACTTGTTCTTGGAGGGCGTCGAAACCTGAGGGCAAAAGAGATCCTGTTCTTAAACATTCTTTCGCATTTTTTGCCTGCCAAGATTTACCACGTTCTTCATTCTTCAAGAGTTTTAATACTTCATTTGACTTGCAAAACATTTTTTTCGATTTTTTCACTTTCATACAGACTAGAAAGCAGATTAGCTTCAAGAAATAATATACAATAAATATTGAAAATAATAGTTAGATTACATCTTTGCTGTTTTTTCGAAAGATATCGTTTTTAATTGATCCAGGTATTATAATTGTAAAGAAGATTTTTTTATTGGCACCAGGGTCGATAATGTTTATTTGTTTTGTGTTCTACAATTAATTGTTTAAAAAGATATATATTTTTACTAAATCAAAGTTAGATTTTTGATGTTTCAGTATATTTTTCAAACAACAAAATTTGGTTTCTAAGTTTGTAAATTTGACAACTTTTGCAGTCAATAATATACTGCATTTCAACCACGGATAGGGGTTGAAGCTTAACATAATTGATATAAATTTTGATTTGATTTTTCAAACAACACAATAAATATATTTTAAACTGTTATGCGGGCCACGGATAGGGGCCAGAACTGAAATTAAAAGATCATCAATTACCAAGTTGAGGAGAAATTATTACTATTTTAGTGAGTTGATTAGTGAACCAAGAAACGAAATTTTAAACTTATCTCCGACCAGAAGGGTCGTTTTCTAATCACGTAGTGTGATCATTATTCTTATTTTAAATTTTAAGCCTGTTTTTAAGGAAATTATTTAGATAAAAAAGTTTTTTAATTTGTGTCAGTGTTGTTATTTGTGAAAATTACACAATTTCTTGCAGGTACGCAATTTTACAATTAAAATTCGTATTCTTCGGTTAATATTGTAGTTGTAAAATGGAATAAAATTCTTTATTTTTTAATTAAAATTTTCATTCAAGATTGAATGAACTCGCTCTTTTCTTATTTGCAGATTTTATTTTAATCTTAAAAGTATTTTTAAATAGAAACTCTAAACTCAAGATTCGTTCCAATCTACATGGTTTTCCTATGAATATTTTTTAAGTTCTTTCAATTGATGCTAAATAATTTTTTACCTCAATTTGTCGAAAGAAATCTATTTTTATTTCCATATTGTAGGAAGGATGTTTTTAAATAGTAGCAATTTTAGAAAGTTGTCATTGTTTGGATTATTTCTTTTTCTATTTGGAAAATGTAATAATCTCAACAGATTGGTTTAGAATAAACCACAATTTAAAATGTTGTTTTATATTTTGTAATTTATTGACTATTATTGATCAATCTTCAAATATTCTGTTTATTATAACATACATTTCATGTAAACAATTACACGGTAGCAAAAAATTTCAAAGTTGTCAAAATACATTTTTGTCAAAGAACTCTTAAAAAATATCTTTTAGTGACGAAGATTAATAAAAAAATTCTGAAACAATCCTTTTGTATGACAAAATACCCTTATAAAAATTGTTTTGTAACAAAGAAATATTTTTAAACATTTTTTAAAAACTAAAGTTGAAATTGAATTAATTTTCTGTTATCATGAAATATTATATCTTTGAAATTAAAATGTATTGCCCTCAAAATTACAGACAGACACCATCGTAAAGCCTATTTTTTTCGGACTCACATTAAGAGAATGTAAAAACAATTTTTTCAGCGAACTATACTTGATAAAAACATTTACAATGTAGTAGGAATACAAATGGTCAAAAAGCATTAAAGTTTTTATTTTTAAATTGTAACGTACTGAATTTTCTGTATCATTAGAAACTATTTCTGTGCCAGTAAAATTGTTTACATCAAGCTGTACTAAAAATTATACGAAATTATCAAAACATTGTATTTTTTCAAGTATTCTTCAAAATTCAAGTATTCTTCGATCATTTTTTTGTGACATACCTTGATGAAAAAATTAATATTAGCATTGGAAAATCGCAGTAAATCAACGTATATTTGATGAAAATATATTTCTTCTAATTTTTTGTACAGTAAAATTGAAATATATGAATGTTTTATTGTCAGAATGAATTATGGCAACGCTCCAAAGTTCTCCTAAAAATACAATTTCAGGTATGAACCTTCAGCTGTGACATTATTGATTATTTTCAGGATTTAGTCAAATTGTGAACTTGAAAAAAAAAATAATTTACAAAATAAATAATAGTGCAAATCAATTTGATTTGCTAGAATCTACAAAAATAATTCTACACCTACCCTGCAAAGAACAAGAACTTTGATATTTCTTTTATTATTTTTGAGTTCTCTGAGTTAATTTATTATTTTTGAGAAAAAATTAAAATTCAAAATTTTTTCGCAGTATATTTTGATATAACATGGTATATTTTCTTAATATTGGGATTATTTGCAGTAAAAAATAATACATAAAATTATTATTCTCTATCATTTTTTAACCATAATTTCAAAAGTGAACTTAAATTAAGCAAAAACTAATCTGAACTTAAGTAAAGTTTACATAAATTTAAGGAAACGTATGATGACTGAATTCTGAAACTCAGATATTTTCATCTTCAATTCCGACAAATTTTTGCTAAATTTCAGGTTAGACAATTTTTTTAAATGCAACAAGTATTCTTTTTTACTGTGCTAGGCATATCATTTCATTAGCTTACATGCTATTATTGTATACAAATTTTACATTTTGTATGATTAAAAATAAAATAACATGAGCAATTGCGTAAAACTAGGCATAACTCAAAACATACATTTCAGGAGTACGTTCCATATTGAAAAAATCAAAAACACTCTTCAAAAATTGGGTCAAATGTCCTGCCAACAATCTTGTTATGTGGTGATAAGGTAAAAAATATACTAAACAGAAGAACAATAGATTTTTAAAGTTTATTCAGAAAAAAGTTCTAAAATTGTATTCTTTGACACATATGTAACATTATAAGCACATTCTCATATTCATCGGTGGTTAAAAAATTGCAAAGATTAAAAATTTAAGGCACTTTAATATTCATGTTCCTTTTAAAACAAAATAACATTCATCAAAAATCGTATAAAATATTGCACTTCCTCATCGAGGTCGAAGATAAAACTCTAAATATGTTCGTTCTTTGTGTGCTTAAAAAAATGTTCAAGACAATATAAGCCTATTTTTTATGATTAATTGAATGGTGTTGTGTAATTTTATAAAAAAAAAAATTTGTATAGAAATTTTTTTTTCATCTGGTAATTGTTATTATCGTCTACCTACATTTGTAGATATTTCCGATACAAATTTCCTGATATTTACTTGATCCATATGCTAAAATTGAATGAAAACTGAATATAACAATATAAATACCTGAATATTATTAACTCCCATAAGAGCAGCATGTTTGGCTTCATTGTGTGAGTGAGAACGGCTGTGGGTGCGTACATGAGAGTGATGTTTGCTGTGGTGGTCCAGGCTCGAGGGTGTTCTTTCCCTTGGCCTCGTATCTGGTAGGGTCGAGTGAAGCGCGTGAACCGCCTGTAGGTGATGATGATGATCGTGGATATGGTCCAGTCTGCTGTGTGTTCTCGTGTTTGCATTGGAAGAGGACGACTCGCAGGAAATGCCGGAACTCACGTGGTGGTGATTTGTAGTCGAATTCCCAGTAAGACTGCCCGAGGAACTTCTGTGATGATGACTGATGAGTGGTGTCGTCGATAAACTGCTATTGGCATTCACAACATGTCGATGAACAGTTGGCGAGCTTCCGTGGTTTATTAAACTCGAATTCGAAGAGGTACCACTCATCACACTTGCTGTTCCATGATGGTGTCCCGAGGGATCAACAAAACTGGCATTTCCATGGTGATGATTAGCCCTACTCCCATTTCCTGAGAGTCCCATTCTATGATGAGCAGCGGGTGAATTTCGGTGGTCCATGATATTCAGACTGGAATTATTCGTGGGTGTTCCAGGATGATGATAAATATTCTGTGAGCTTCCCCGGTTCATTGGACTCGGACTTGGTGTCGTGACTAAAGAACCAGGAGTTCCGTAAACATAAGTACTTAAATTGGAGGTTGTTCCACAAGAATGGCTGGGTTGGTGCTGATGGTGGGAAAGACTGGACATTTTATGGTGATGGTGAGAGTGCTGTCGCGGATGTTGAAAAGCCATCATTGCATCACCGGAATCCAAATTAGATTCACAATACGTGTCGTGTTTGCAGGGGTTCTCGTGCTTGTAGATATGACTATGAGCCTCATTGAGGAGATGACTATGGACACTAGGTTCGTGATGATGCTTGTAGGAACTGAGAACCTGCATCTTAATCTTCTCTTTAGTAGGGGAAGTGGACAGTTCTCCATCATCTACATCATTTTCCATGTCATGAAGAGACATATCATTGAGATCAGAGTTTGAATCAAGAAGGGAGCCAGGACTGGACAATTGACGATGTTGGTTATCCGGAAAATTGGAAGTCTCCTGGACCCTACGAGCAGCTTCGAATGCCAGGTTTTGAGATAAATCGGCACTGCGTGGACTACATGAGAGAGTGTGTCCGTATAGAGCGTAGATATTTTTTTGAACTGCAATTGGCCTGGGTGATGAAGCTAGGCTCCCCTCATCTATACTCTCCACGCTTGTAGAGTTATCGACACAAATTTGTTGACTTTCCTGGATTGAGGGAGAGGGCTCTCGATTCCTGATGGGTTCGAACATGTTTTGTAAGGTTTCCAAGCCTCGGGGTAGATCTTGGACTTTTGATATCCTTTTACTACCTAGGTTTCTTTCTGATCTCTCCCTTTGAAGTATTGAGTCTACGTTTGACATAGCTGAACACTGGCAGGGAAGCTGTGAACCCTCGCAACCATCCGGATCGTTCGGCATTGTTGGTTGGGACATGATGGAAATCTGAAACAGAGAAAGGATTGCTGACATCATGAATAGGGTCAACCCAACCACGTCTTGAAATGGTTATTTGGACTCAATTGTTCAACTGTGTAACATTCATTATATTTTGATAGAAAATTTAAATTCCGAAACAAATGATCCCTAGAGTTTTCCTTTGATTAAGATTTTCAATAACTGCTACCATTTGACCATTGCTATAACTTCTCCATAAGCAATAAAAACAGATATGGGTGCAGATCCATTAATAGTGGGCGATAGTACGGTTCAGCCTGTCAGCAGTGAAATTCGAAGCGTGCTGCTTGCTATATAGTTATTCTCACGTTGGGGAGTAATGAACCCTGCATTTATGATGTAATCTGCGCTGAGATAGCCCAATCAAGTTATGCGAATCGTTTCTCATTGTGGATAGAGCGCATCCCTAGAAGTTATTAATTAGTCCAAGCGAATATTTCATCGTCCCGGAACGCGACTTTAGCGAAATTCCGACAGACTGAGAAGCAAATGATTCTTCTAATTACGAATTTAAAGATTCTTAATTAAGAAATGAATATAATTTTGTTAATTTCTAATGTTTTATTTATCAAAAACAATTTTATAATCTTCCTACAATTTCATCCTCCTATAATCAATTTATAATTGTATGTTCTTAATAAAATGAGAAACGATGAACATTGTTTGAAGAATAAATCAAAGATTTAAAAATAAGATGCTCCAATGGGACATTGACCTAACAAAACCATCATTTTGTCCTGTAGTGCACGAGTATAAAGCGCTTGTTCTCTTCGGAGGATCGAAATAAATCGAATAGCTTGGATTGTTTCAATGTCTTGTCTCTTCAAGATTAAAATCTTTAGCTAGAAATTATTTGATGCTGAACGAGTCGATAATCTGGACTTGGTTCTCATCGATTAATCAGGCATGTAATCAAAATTTCAATTCACAGTGATAAATTAGACAGTGCCGTCAATAATTAAATACTTGATGTAGAGCCGATAATCAAATTCTGGTTTATGATGCTACCTGTGCATGGAACTTCTTTAAGTACAGGTTCATATTTATTATGCAAAATTGTAAACGTTTGCTATACATTGACTTAATTGATCATCGTAAAAGGGTCTGATTTTTTAGAAGCTATATCTTGATTGATCTTTGGTCAGTCTCATCCTCTATTAGATACTATTTTATTATTAAAGAAGATGAAATGTAGAAGGAAATATCAATTTTTAATAACTATCAAATCTTTATCCATTTTTCTTTTACTTTTAAATCAGAAGCTGCAGAGTTTTTATTTAGATTGAGTGACTGAAAAGGTATAATAAATATGGTACTGCTTGGAACTTTAATGTCGTAAAGATGTCTTACCCTATTTTTGACACACATAAAGAGGACTTACTTCTCAGCTGGGATTCACATTTTATCTTAGGGGGATAGAACTTCGCAGTATGTAGAATAAAGAAAGTGAGGTTTATGATTCTGATCCCCCTAAGTTACTTGACCGTTGATAGCAGATGTCGGACTTTTATATAAAAAAATACAATTGTATAAGAGTAATAAAAAATCTATTGAAAATCTCCAAATAGATTATTTATACTCTTTGTTTAATTTAAAAAAGCTTGATTTACAATACATTTTAAAAATGAAAGCGACAAAGTTTTATTTATTATCTTAAACATTCATGTTTAAACTATTTTTTTTGAACTTGGTACTGACACTGATGTATTAAAAGAGTTAACTTAATCGTGAAATTCATCGCGATTCGAGTAACGGCTTCGCATGTTTCAAATATTTTTCACCCTGTGGACACCGTTTTCGAGAATTTGGTATTTTTTATTTTCTTTGGACAAAATTCTGGCAAATTTCACAATATTGGATTTAATTTGGACAAAGGAATCGTTAGTCACGCCTACATGGATCAATTCAAGGGTTCCGATTGAATCTTTTCCTTTGATTCCCTCAGGCGTCGTCCAGCGTTCGGAAATATCAGAAGAATATAAATTTCGTTTTCTATTATACTTTTACGAAACTGGGATTTTCGGTATAGGAAAATTATTGAAGAACCAAGACGCTCAAGGAAATAAGATCTGTATGCGAAAACATAAAGTATGTGATCCAATAAAAAAAAGATATTTCGTAGTTTTTAAATCATAATTAAATTGAAGAATCGTCACTGGTAATGTTATTTATTCATTAAAATATGCAAGTAAATCCCCAAAATAATGAGATGATAATTAATTGTAATCGACACCATTTATTAGTGTGCAAAATAAAAGATTATAACAGTATACATTTTCTGGTTTAAATACATTTTTACATAAGGTCCAAGCAAAATAGGATTGAATTTGAAATTTACAAAAAAATATGAGTTCATGTAGAAATTTTAATTTTCAGTTATTCTCAAATATTGCACAATGTATACCTCAAATCTCGATGTTTAATATTTTGATTTTAACTGTTTTGGAAAGTCTATTAATTCAAACTCTGTTAAAAGGATCATTAAATATATAAGCTTTTTAAATTTGTTGTAATTTTCTAAGTATCTGGAATGATACTACTTTTTTGGCATTTGATTAAGAAAATTCTCTGATTTCTTAAATTATCTGATCTAGACAATATACAAAAAAATTGTTGTAAAAGTATTACTAGTTGAAATCCAAAGATCCACTGATCAGTTTTGACCTCGCAAAAAATGTCTAGAGCATAAAGGCCATAAAAAAGAAAACGTTAAAAATGAAATGTTGCCCAATTTTAAATCCAATCTTATTTTCTCTTGGACCTTATGTATCGAAAATTGTTGCTACATAAACTGAAGGTCAAAACTGAAGAAAGAAATGAACTATAACTAGAATTTTATTACTTTTTATTATCTAGAAATGCATCTTGGCTGTAGAGAGAATCGTTTATGAGTAAATTATGGCATTGTAATTTGTAGCCATTAGGAGCCATCAAGATAACCACAACGAAATATGAACTTTCATTTCTTCACAAAGTTGTATTTTTCGAAAAATAAGTTGTAAATATTTACAGGATTTGTAAATTGTAATGTAAACAATCTTATGGTAAACATTTTTTTTTAATTATAAAACTAATGTTTTCAACTTTCAACTCTTAAGTCTTAACAACTGTATATACACTGTTTATATTATTTATATATAATGTATATGGGTGAAAAAAGTGACAATGTCATGAATTAATTTCAGAAATATAAAATAAAGCTTTTTTTCTCGTTTAAAATTATATTTTTAGGGTCATTATAACTTTTTTAATGTCCCCGAGTTTTTATGTAATCCGGTAAAAAAACAGTTGTTCATTAATTTTATGGCTTCAAATATTAATTTCCACATTTAAATTGATCAATATAAAAGAATTATTGAATATACCTTGAGAAGTGAAATTATTATTAGATTTACAGTGTTTTTATTTGACCAAAATAATGTATTTAAAAGTCCGAAGAAAATCGTACCAAAATATGGTGCCAACCGGTAACACAAAAGTTATTTGCAACCAATGAAGTTAGATTAAAAATAGGAAAATAATCGATATTCCCCTCGATTTTTAATTTAACAATGATTTTTAATATATTTAAAGTAATTTTTCACTTTTATTATAATATTTTGCAACATTAAAGTGATTTATAAACATCTAATCTAAATAAATGAGCATAACAACATGAAAATAATTGATGTTTTGTTAAAATTAATCTATATAATCAACTTCCAATGTAAATATATGACCAACAAAAAATTATTGAGATAAATAAGACTCGTGAAATGACTAAAATCTAATGATATTTCCTGAAATATTGAAAAATTCATTACAATTCTTTGATAGCCTTTAAAAACCCTTCAACATTTTGTTAAATTCCCTTAACTCTTTCAAATCT
>CAKNWW010210746.1:520-10789 GCA_932074435.1 Andricus kollari
CTAGTAAATTTATAAATCACCAAAAAATAAAAATTAAGTGAATCTAATCATAACAATTATTTATTACAATGATAATTTGTATAGTTTAGTGTTGGTGTATCATTAATCGTGAATTGTACATAATTAACCAACTTTGTATAAATAATCCATACAAACCCAGAAAACGAATTTTCTGTTTTATCCTCGTGTTTATCCATTACTTTTTACATAAAAATTTAATAAATAAAGGAATTTGTTCTATAATTAGAATTTCTATTTTTCGCGAACAAAATTACTAAATCTATATATTTTTGAGGAGATATTATAATGAAGGGCAAGGAATGGAGAATGTATGTAGATTAGGACGCAGTACATTTTTTTCAATTGGAAGGGGGTTGAAAACTTGTTGATTGGGTTCAAGATAATATATTCTTCTCTCGATAATATATTTATCTCGCGCTTCGCGCTCGACGATGTATTTACCTCGTACTACGCGCTTGATCTTTGTATTTCCCCCACATTTGCGCCTAGAGCTTTGAAAATTAAAGGCCAAATCATCGAGAACTGTAACTTGGTGATTGTGAATTCTCTTTTGTTGAAGCTCCTTTTGTTATTTTGTTCATAATCTGAACTTTTCTACATTATGTTCAACATTATTATATCAAATGTATACCATATTTATTTATGTATCTCAAGCTGGTATTGCTTACTCAGATTTGGCAAAAAAATGTACAAATTTTATTTTTCATCATTGCTTCAATATTTACACCTTATTTTGCACTAATTTTTATTCTCAGCTACCCTGAAAAATCTGTCATTCCAATAAATGTATATTATCACAATTTATAATATGCATTGGTATTGAAACATACGTATTTTCATTGCACAGACAGACAGACACCTTCGTAAAAATCATTTTTGTGACTCAGGGGGCCTCAAAACGTCGACATTTGATTGAATCCGCGAAAGTAATTTTTCACATAATCTACAAATTTATTATAAAAATGCATCAAAAATTAAAAATTTACTTTTTGGAAAAACGACACTAGCTACAATAACTTTTTATTTGATTGAATTTTTTGCCTAAATTATATCTACAAATTTGCTTAGAACCACTTTACATAAGTAGGCGTATTTTCAGTTTAAATCAGAAAAAATAACGTTGAAAATAAACAAATTAAATTTATGGAGAAACGACACAAGTTACAACAAAATATATAATAACAACATTTTTTGTAAAGGATGCACACATTTTTATAAATATAAAAACAAGACAATGAAATTACGTATGTTTCAATACCAATGCATATTATGAGTTGTGATAATATAAATTTATTGAAATGCTAGATTTTTCAGGGTAGCTGAGAATAAAAATTAGTGCGAAATGAGAAGCAAATATTGAAGTAATCATGAAAAATGAAATTTGTACATTATTTTGAAAAATCCTAATAAGCAGTACCATCTTGAGATACAGAAATAAATATGATATACATTTAATAAAGTAATGTTGAACATAATGTAGAAAAGTTCAGATTTTTTGCAAAACGAGTGCACAATATTATTGATGAGAATGTGTTTGTTAAAGCCAAAGGAGCTTTAACAAAAGATAATTCACAATCACCAAATTACAGTTGTCGGTGCTTAAAAGGTCTGTGCATAAATATGGGGGAAATACAAGACCGAGCGCGAAGCGCGAGATAAATATATTATCGAGCGCGAAGCGCGAGAACCAGAAGTCGCGCGCCATAGGCGCGCTCAAACTTGCGAGCCGCGCGCTAAGCGCGCGATGAGACTGTGCCTGCGCAGCAGGCAGACTTTTTTTCGTCTCATATGTCGCTTTTCTAAAATATCTCACAGAGTTTGACAGCAAAATGGAGTTTTTGATTTTTTATTATTTTTTGTGTGATCAAAATTTGAATTTTTGATTTTTTGAAAAAATTCAAAAAGTTCTTATGATAATCTTGTAGAGCTCTAAAAAATAATCGTTTTCCTCCTCTTGTCTTTTTTTAATATCGTGTGTTGTTCGGCCCAAAATGTTAATTTTCGTTTGTTTTTTGGATTTTTAAAATGCTATAACTCTCATAACTTTTTTTAATCAAAAAATGTCATAATAATAAATTGTTTGTCTTTTTTAGTACTACTAATAACCGTACATAGAATTTTCAAATATTGAAAGAAAGTGGTCTCAAAAATTTACAAAATGTGCTCACTTTTTGAATTTTCATCCAAAATAGCTGTTCAACAAACTCGTTCTTTATTTTTAGGCCTTCAAAAAGTGCCTCAAAGCACAATCCAATCTGATCAATCTTTCGAAAGTTGTCGTGCCTACACGATACTACAAACTACAAACAGACACACGGACAGACAGACACTTTCGTAAAAATCATTTTTCCTGATTCAGGGGGCCTCAAGAGGTCGACATTTGATAGAATCCGCGAAAATCATTTTTCACATAAAACCAATACCTTCTCATTGAGATGAGAATGTAATACATTTGATAAAATCCGCGAATGTCATTTTTCACATAAAACCAATACCTTTTCATAGAGATGAGAATGTAAAAAATGAAATGAGTTCAAAAAATGTACATATTCTTAAAATTATTCATTTTGCTATATGTATTTTTACAAATTATTTGATACCTAACCTGCTGACGGACGACAACGCTTACGACCAGATGACTGCTGGTACTAAGGAACCAGTGAAGCTTACTGAAAAAAGTGGCGGAATTCCACTGAGTGAATCAGTAAAATCTCACTGATTGTCAGTGACACACTTTTGACTGTTTCAACCAGTGAGATTTCACTGAAAATCAGTTAGACTTCACTGCTCCATTTCAAAAAAGTAAATGTTCTGTTAATTGCTTTTGTCTTTTCAATATGTAGCTCTTTCGTAGGTTAAATCTTCATTTTTTACGCAGGATGTTCAATAATTTAATTATTTTTTGACTTAATTGATGACGATCAAATAATGCCGTTACATACGTCTCAGTATTCTTATATTACCAAATGTTTATACGTTTATTCTACAAAATAGGCAATTTTTCTTCTTATTTTTGTATTAAAAACATAATATTGTATTCACCGATATTTTCAATTATTTTATACTGGCGCTTAAACTTAAATTGTTTTTCAATTTCTTACAATTGTTTTAAATTTTTTTCTGTTGAACTTGGTATTGTCGGAACATTGGATTGTATGGTCAAATTTATTTATTTTTAAAAGAAAAGTTTTGTATTTATAAGGAACGGATGCCCAACAAAATTTTTCCTTTTCTCTTTTTTGAGAAATTATTTAGACGCTCGGCTCGACGGGTCAGGAAGGAAATTTTTTAAAAGAACCAAATCTTCAACTTTTCCACCTTCTATCAAACAGAAATTAAAAATAAATTGACTGAGCCCTAATGTTGGTTGGTAAGGGGCAAGCGTAGAGGGAAAGAGTTAAAGATGTGGAAAAGTAGAGAAAAGAACGAGATGGAGGGATGATGAGTAATGGAGAGTGTGATAGAAGGCTATAAAAAATGTATTTAGTACTTTTGCTCACAAATCTTTTTGCTGGGCGCTATCCGTCCTCTGCAGGAACTGGCTTCCCTGGTAGAAATTTCTGATAAATAGTTCATTCCGAAGCCATCCAATCGTTTTAATTGTTTTCCAAACCTTTCGGAGATCTGCGTCCGATTCTGTTCGAAATTATAAGAAATTTGCATAATCTTGAATTTTTTGGTCAAAATTAGTCAAATCTTCTGTTGGTAACGGAAAGCTTTGGATATAGATCTCGGAACGAATCTAAAAGTAAAATCGAGCTCAAAGCTATCCGAATTTTCCTTTCCGAAACATTAACCAGGGCTTTTATCAATTGATCTTATGAAACCACAATCTATACTCTTGATCACTTCAAGTGTTAACATAGGTTAAGTCAATCTGAAACTGCTATCGAATCACTTCCTTTGAATATTTGAATCAGGCTACTATACTAACGGTTATAACGCTCGACTGGACTCAATCTGACTTTAACTTCTCTAAATATGCATTCCCCGCATATATATATATATATGTAGTTGCAAACAGTAGAAGCTGAGAAAAGCAACCGCAGCGGTTTTTGGCAACATGACTAGTACCTACTTGGACGATATTCGATGCCCAGAACCACATCGTACTACTTAAGTCCAGGAGAATTGACGAAGGAGAATTACAGGTAAGAGGCGTATACGTTAAGGTCGTCAGCATGGACGCGAGAAGATTGGTAACTCCCTGTCAGCGAGAATCGCACAGAATCTTCCGTGTCCGTACTTGTCCGTACTTGTCCGACATAAACTGCGGTCCGCGTCAAGCTCTTATGACTTTCTTGTCTCGTGAAGCTCTTTAATCCACTTTCCTGTCCTAGGAACAGGAAATATCCTTCGGGACTCTAACAGTCTAAGAGAACCGAGGGAAGAGAAGACACAGAAAATGTCACAAACTCGATTCTACGAGTAACTGACTCACTCGAACATTTTCTTCTATCTGACATTCTACAAATCAATTACCAAGTTTTGGATGTTTCTTTCCTAACAAATTATCAAACTCTTTGTTTTCAAGAGCTTAATGGAAATACTGCCCAAGTGCTACAAAAAGTTATAGGAGTGCTCTGAGGCTCACAGTGGGGCAGAATCCTGAAACCCTGAAAACGTGGCCAGAACCGTAAAATTAAATTTTATCGTATGCTCCCAACATGTATTCTGGAATGTTAATTTGTAATTTAAACATTATATTGTACAATATTATTAATTTTTATCAAACCCTTTTATACTTACGGGCGTGTTGAAATTCGTCTTTATTTCAACCAACAAATAGACCATTTTAGTATGCATATTTGTCGAAGCTTGTAAGAAAAACTATGTCTGAAAGTATTCATCTGTGATATATTCCTTGTAGGTGTTTGAAAAATCCTTTATAATAAGTTAAAATGAGACTATAAAAAAATGTTTAAAAAAGTGTAAGTTAACATTTTGCGAATAAGTTCAATGGACTATTTTCTTTAAGCTCTATAAAAATCGTATGCCACTTATTGCGATTTTTAAACTTATGAGTAGATTTGTATTGAAATAGCCATAACCATTTTTTTTTAAAATAAATAATAGGGAGTAATAAGAAAATATAATTAGTTCCCTTTCCCCATATTTGTGAAGACAGAAATAAATAAATGAGCATCCAAGAGGATCTAGACAAATAACCTATATTTTAGATAAGAAAAAAATATAATAATTATTTACTGAAAACAAAAGATTAAACTATAGAATTGTTGTTAGTGTTACTATAAGTATTACACCATATTATAAGGTAAGTTTATGCATTATAATGCTATAAGAGACCTTTAAAAATAATAAGGGATACAATGTAAATGAAATAAATCTAAGAAAATCCCCCGGATATTAAATTACGTTTAGAATTTGAATTATGGTCATTTCTTTATTACTTGAGACACGGACTTCAAACGACGAGAAAATAAAGTTTTTTAAGGTACTGCGTGAGAAAGTTGCTTTGGGGAGAATACGAATAATAATAATAATAATGATAGTAATAACAAGCCACATAAAAAAAATATTATAATAAGTTTATGTACGAATTCCGTGATTGTTTAACAAAAGTTTCACCATTTTGAATATTAGATTTTTATTGCGAAATTCGTAACGAGCAAACTCAAAAACGACTAATAAAAAACGTGTACGCAAATCCCATATATTGTTGGTAAAATTTTCCGACATTTTGAATCTGCCACTTTGAATTTTGTATTTTGGTTACAAAATTCGTAATCAAAGACCCTCAAAACTATGGATAACATATTTTTGTGGGGATAACATATTTTTTTAGTAAAATTGTCTAACATTTTGCATCCACCATTTTGAATGATGAATTTTTATTATGAAATTCGTAATCAGAGACCTCAATAGAAACCACTAACAAGAGGTTGGTACGCCAATCCTTTCTTTAATGTGTCCATCATTTTGGATTTGCCACTTTAAATTTAGCGTTTCCATTACGAAATTCGTAATCAGCGACCCCAAAAACCTCTAATTCCATTTTGAATTTTGAATGCAAATTTCGGAATTGCAGAACCCAAAAAACTATATTAGCGACACTGTAGGGCATCGCAAATAAAATAAGTATTTGCAAATAGTATATTATGCACCTAGGGGGAGAAGAGGGGCTTTTTCAACGAGTACTGAAAACAAACACAAGTAAAAAAAGTGCCTCTCCCCCTTGGTGCATACGATATTTTTTATAAAAAATGGGTAATTTCAGATATTTCTCGAAATACAGTCATGACTTTAGTCCATATTAGATTTTAAATAAAGAGGCATGAAATTTATGTTAACTTATTCCAATTTGTAATAAATTCAATAAAGGCATTGCCGGGAATTTTTTGTAATTTACAGTAACTTTAGAGGTGATTTATGGTAACTCACCATAAATTTACCAAAATTAAATTTAAAAATGTCTATAAATTTTCGGTCATTCATGATAACTTCACAGGTTAATATGGTAACTTACCATAAGTTACCCAATACTCATTTTTTATAATTTCCATAAATTTCCGGAAATTTGTGAAAATTATCGGTAATTTACGGTAATTTTTTCAGTTATATATGGTAACTTTCCATAAATAACTGCAAAATTCTATTATCTGAAATCAAAATTTCCTCACAGTTTTTGCGGTGAGTCGGCTAATAATAATAAAATGCAAGCTCATAGACGTATCATTTTCATTATTCACCTCTGAAGTCACTTTTCAGTCCCAAGCGAGTAACAAGTAAAGTTTCAGCCCCGCTTTATAGGCGTCGAAAAGGGCTGAAATCATGAATATGTCATAAAAATGTTATTTAAGTACACCATGGTTTAAAAACAACTTATCCTAGTTTAGTAAGAAAATCAGTAAATGTGATAAGAGCTGAGCAGATAGTATGATGGAATAAATAAAACAAGGAAAATGTGACAAGTTTACAGAAAAGTGGTCGCAAGAATGTCACTTACAACCTTATAACAAGAACATAATTGAGGAATTTGGCCTCTGTATGAAGCAAACCTTACGATAGAAAACTCACTCCCCAAATATAATCAGAGAAAGTATATTATAAACATTTTATTCCTGATCATAAAGAATAAAAAACTGAATTAATAACAACCAATGTTTATAAATTATCTGTCTGTAAAAAGCAAGCCTTGAAAGAGAAAAATCGATCTTCTAATTATTAATTATGTAAAAAAAGTCCTAAACATAATACAACAAGGAATTTTGCAGAAAGAATTACATGTTCGAGTATGATGTCCACAAAAACATTTAATCAAGAGAAAGCAGGCCGTAGAGATGAAAAATTCCCACCCTAATACAAAAAGATTTAAACGGGTCTCATTCATTTGTTATTCCCTTTTAAATTTTATTTTAAGAAAGAGAGAAAGGGGAGGAAATGGTATAACGACTACAGTACAAGTCTCTCCTGCGACCATTTATTTTCACAGGATTGTACTATTTATATTTAAGGGTGGATTTTAGGGTTCATCCAAACCTAAGATGAATTTCTATTTTTTTCTACTTACGCTGATTAAATTCAAAGGTTTTAATTTTAACCCCTAAATTCGAATTCACACTGAGATTAAGATATAGAGCCATTTATACCCAGTGGGAGATTAGTCACCCAGCTTTGTTTATCTTTTGTACGAACATTCGGTTGTTAATTTAAAATTATTAAAACTATGTATTTAAATTATTTACTTGAAAATTAAGAGTTTGTGAAGAGCTTCACAAAGTCACCATTTGAAGCTCCCCACCTGGGCCCATTAGTATTGAAGAGCTTTTGTTTAAGGCACCATTCACTCCACTTACACTCTTCTTCTTGCATTTCTTATAAACTATTTGTCGCCACACTTTCCTGTCTTGGCATACCTCTCTTGCTTCCTTCACGTCCATGCGCATTTTTCATGCAAGCTCTTGTGTTTCTATGGCTTCTTATGGCTTTTCGAATTAGGGTCTCATTCACACATTCTAACCATTCTTTCCACGGTGTGCCTCTAGGAACATTGCCATTTACTTTACCTTGATTCACTTGTTTCGTCAGTCGTTTATCTTAAATTCTCTCAACATGCCCAAAGAACCGTCTTAACGAATTTCTTTCACATATGTCAACTAGTGTTTCCTCTATACCATATACTTTGAGGATTATCTCATTACTCACTTCGTCGATCAGCGTTTGAGCGCACAACATGCGCAATCCAATAAGTTAAAAATTGTGTTTTGCGAGTTTTTGGCTCTAATTATTTATAATGCATAAAATACTACTTTCTATTATTAATTAAATGTTTGCATACATTAATTAAACCATTAATTATAGTTTTTAGGACATTTCACTTAGAATAGAGTTCGGAAGTAGCAGTTTTTCCGAATTTTTAACTTATTTTCAACGTTTCGATTAGAGTGAGATAATAATTAATTCAAGTTGACAAAAATATTTGTTTAAACAATTTAGTAGGTACTATTTTGAATAAGATTACTTTGAATAATGCTAGAAAGTTAAGAGTTTAGATGAAATATTGAACATTTTTTCCACATTTCAATTAGTGTGAGGTAATAATGGATCCAATTTGACAAATCTAATGTTTTTTAATAAATTGTTATTGTTTATAACTATCTTCTCCTATAGCTATGCTACATAGTTGCTGCTTTTTTTCTCTGAAATTTTCAACTTACAGTTCACTTTGTACTTAGAGTGAGGTAATAATTATTGCAAATGTGAAAAGTGAACAAAAAGTTCAACATTTCAGAAAAAAACCGCAACTAACAGGCAGTAATAAAAAATATAGTTATATAAACAATCATTATTTATTTAAACGCTTATGTTTGCTAAATTGCATCCATTATTACCTAACACTAATTGAAAAGTGGAAAATTATAGAAACAACTGCAACTTTCTAGCATTATTCTAAGAGAATTTTGTTGATAATAAGTTGAAAATTTTGGAAAAAACGCGACTTTCTAACTCAAGACTGAAAGAAAATTGCTAAAAACAATAATAAACTGTTTAAATAATTTATATAAACGTCTAGTTATCAATAAGAAGTAGCATTATTAATCATTTGTGTTAAAAAAAACCGCAAAAAATCCGAATTAGCGCCAAAAACTCGCAGGACTAAATTTGTTACTTACAAGGTTTTTTTGGGAACCATTCAGAACATACTTATGGGGGTGATATTTAAAAAATAAGTTTTTATTCGTATTTAATGGCTAATTTTAAAGAAAAACGTTGATTTTCAACTTGATTTATCTAATATTAACGATTCTGAATTAAATTTACAGAAATGTATATTTTTATTATGAGAAATCCGTGTTAAACTTCATGATTTGACATGGAATTGCTTATTTCACAAATTGCCCGTGCATTGTAAGTAATGTCAGACCTAACTCAGGTAATGAATATATGTTATTCCAATGACAATTTAGTTAAATTCAAATTTACAATTCAAGCTAAATTAGTTTGAAATTGGCATGTAATTAAAATCGAAGCTCTCATAAAAATGTGCCGACGTTCTCCGCCCACTTTGACAAGACGTGCGTACAGGTATAAATTTGGAGCACCCCATTCTTGCATTGATTCAAAACGTTTTTTTTTTAAGCAAAAAATCTTTGAAAAAAAAACATTTTTAAAATTGAAAAAAAATCAAATTTGTTGTTAAATAAAAAAATGTTTGTGTGTAAAAAACAAAGTTCACTGTCAAGCAAAATGTCATTCAACTATACCATGTTTTTAATAAATAGCGGGTAAACGTGTGTTGAATTCCATATGTTTTCGTCAATTTATCATGCTCTTCTTTAACTGTACCATTATATTGAAAATCAAGATTATAAGATACTTTGCCTATCTCGTGCCAGGCATTATATATAATGCCTAGAGATTATATAAAATACCTAGGCAACGTATATAATATGCATTCGATTACATACTTTGCCTAATATAGCCAGGCATTATATATAATGCCTGGATTATATACTTTGCCTGTAACATATATATATATTAGGGTGGTCCAAAAATGCATTGCAAAATTTTTTTTCACACTAGAGGGCCCCTCCAAAAAGTTTCCATTTCCGGAGAAATAAAATCCGTAATTTTTTTTCTGTGGAAATTCGAATGTTAACACGTGCCACCGGGGACTTCAAAATCCCATTTAATTAACATGGAGAAATTTGGAATTTTCAAAAAATTGAACTTATACTTCAGCGTTTGATCGAAACGTGCCAAGTTTTTTAGAGATTGAAGAGGAGT
>CAKNWW010210770.1:3035-17018 GCA_932074435.1 Andricus kollari
TTTTTCAACAATTTTGATTGAGATTTTCGATTATAGCTTGATTTTACGTATGTTTTTGAACAAATCTCATGATCTGTAACAAACCGTTTTTTAATCTTGTTTAGAATAACCGTTTAAATATATTTACTAAAAATATAGTAAGATTTACCTTCGATAATCTCTTCCTTGATTTCCAAAGTTTCGTCATTGCCATATTCAAGTTTGCGAGTAAAATCCTTTACATTATTCTCAGGCAGTAGCTCTTCGCTCTTGTACTTTAAAAAATATACCTGATATTCCCCTGTTGATCTAATTCCTATTTTCTTTGAACCAGTCTTTGATTTACCTGAAAAAGAGGACAAAAATATCAGTTAGAAATTTGCAATGGTTAATTAATTGATCTTTATCCTACAAGTCCCGACTTCTGTTTCCGAGATTTTGAAGTTTGTCACACTAAAGTTGAGATCATTATACTTTCATTGAAATATTTATTTAAATTTATGGTGTTTTAATTTCAGGTCATGCACTTTGTCTTCTATTTCAAACTTATTTAAATTACACTAACAAGGAGTCAAATTTTGATCCAAAAGTGGACCAAGGCGCTGCAAAATAGAGAAACATTTGACAACTACGTAACTACTACATTGAAAATTACAACAACAATAATATTTGATCCACTTGTTGTGGTATCCTGTTTTACTCACAAAAGGATTATCCTGTAAATTTGGTATACATTTTAACAAAAAGAGACTGTTTTCAACTCGGGAATTTTATTTTATTACCTTTGGATAAAATATATTAATATTTGGTAACTAGAACAAAATTTCTTGACTTAGGGCTAAGGGGAAATGATCTATTGATCATTCTGAAGTAAAATCCTTATTGCATAATTTTATTGACTAGTAACACTTATGAGTAAGTCGAAAAGAATATGCCATAAATCCATACATACTAGGGTGGTAAAAAAACCAAAGTTCCAATTTCGTTTGGTATAAAGGCTCATCTTGTTTGGTTCCCAAAAAAAGTGAATACGTATTTTTTTCGATCAGGCAATATTTGGAGGTTTCACCTACCCCCTCAATTTTCCATGAAAAATATATGGGAAAAACTTCAATTATTACAAATATGAGACTAGTAGGCGTACATTTTAATAAAACAAGTGCGAATTACATGGCTTTCTTAAAATCACTTTCTCGAATTTGAGATATGTATTGATTTTTTATTTTTAGCCCCCCCGCCCCCGCTTATCTCTTCCAGAAAATTATTGGTACCGTCGCAACAACATAAACTAATCAGGCGACATACAAAATACGTACGGCTAATTTACTTTATTGCTAATTGTTTAACTAATTTTGAAATGTAACTTCGGACTGGAATATGACAGGAAAGTGTAGTTTTTGCAAATTATTAAACAAATTTTTTATTAGCTTCTCATATGGTGACATTTTTCATTAATTTTCCATGATTGCATAATTAGTTTACATTTGTTTAAACACTTTTTTTCGAACAAAATATCACTTTTTCTGTAAGAATTAAAAATAAAGTAAATTGATCGTGTTTATTGTCGATTTAAACAAATGGAAATTGTTTAGACAACGATGGGCTGCCTAGTTCCAGTCAAAAGTTACAATTAAGGAAAAACAATTGGTTAAATAATTAACAAAAAATTAAATCGTCCATACCGTTATTTTATATTACCTGATTAGTTTATAACGTTGGATACCGATAATTTTCGATGAAATGTAAAAAAAGAATTGTTTAAATAAATACAAATTCTTCAAACAATTAATATTAAATACACAATTACACGAATCTTTTTGATTTGGCCAAGAAAATTGTTCTGTGCGAAAAAAATACACAAAAGTAATATTTAAGACCAATAAACCGTAAAATACTTGATCATCGTTTATAGGGTGATTTTTGGGGCATTTAGAAAGGATTTGCGGGGATCAAAATAAAAAATCGATGCAAACATCACATTTGGGGAAGTGATTTTCACAAGTCCATGTAATGTATAATGGGGAAATTGAGGATCGAAAAAAAATAGGTAATTCCTTTTTGGGGAACCTCACAAAATGAGCCGTTATCCGCAACGAAACTCGAAAAAGTTTTTTTGACTAGCCTAATCACATACATACACCTATATTTTTTCGAATAAGCAAAATGTTTAATAACAAATTCTACATTTAAGAACAGTAATTTACATTGGTCCCTTTTCTAATGTTTCCATTTGGTTGTATTTATAATTGTAAGGTGCTCATTTGATGAGAACGTTGTTTTCTCATTATAATCAATTATAATAAAAATATTTTCTTCCTCACAGAGAGAGAGAGAGTCCTCCACCAACATCATAAAAATACAAAATACAAACAGCTTCTTACATAAATTCTTACATAAAATTTAAATTATATTAATGAAAAAAGTTTTACTGTAAAAAGACGATTTCTCAAATATCATAAATGACCATAATATGCAAGAAAAAGTTTTTTCAATTCATCAGTGAATTACTTGAGATGCTGTGTAATAATATGTCTTGACAAGTTATATTTTAGTTTCGCTTTGTGACCACAAACGTCGCAAATGAATTCTGGTTTGATTACTGAATGTTCTAAACGTTTATGTCGATTTAAAGCATATAAGGAACTGTAAACTCGAGAACATTGGTCACAATTTTGGTTCTTTTGTGATATCGTTGAGTTTGTTTTTAAATGTATGTAATCCACATGGCGAATCATGGCAGTTTTCTGTTTGAATCTTTTGTCGCAAAATGTACATTTGAAGTGTGGTATTACGTCGTCGCATTCAAATTTTTGATGCCGATTCAAAAGTATTTTCAATGTATAGCTGCGGGCACACTTTTCGCATTTGTACTTTTTTTCCGGTTTTGATTCCTGAATTTTCTGCTTCCTATGGGCCGGAAGTTTTTTCATAACAGCCAAATTATCAGTTTCTTTCATATTAACGGTAAACAAATTTGACTCATATTTTTTACTAAGTTTTTGACCTGGCATCTCTTGATCTGAAAATTTACTAAAATGTAAATTACAATATTTTATTTCACAGTTTTAATTCAGATATTTTGATTACAAATCTAGTTATACCTTCGACGATTTCTTGCTTGATTTCCAAAGTTTCGTCATTGTCGTATTGAAGTAAAATATTTACGTCAGATGTGTTGCCAGAAGAGATGTGAGTAGTTGGCCAAGAATATGGACCACCATACTTTCTTCCTGTTGATTTCTTCGGCTTAATCTTGAAATACTTTTGACCTAGAAAATTATAAATAAATTTTAGATATAGTTTTAGATGATTGTAATCCTTATCTTGCAGTAAACCTTGACTTAATTAACGATAATAACCCATAGCAGATTATTATAAAAGTTGTGGGTAATAACAGAATTCCTACAGGACATTCCAGAAAAGTCAATATTTTAGATACAGAAACTTCTTGTTTTCCCGTAGCTTTTTTTTAGATGATTTTCCTAATCTGAAAAAATCGTATTTGTAATTTGCATACAGTAGTGTTATATCAGTAAAATATTTCACGCGCTTGAACTATAATTTTTTTAGATGTACTTTTGTACTATTTTCGATATCTACATAATTCAGAAAATGGACAAAGACAAAAGCATTATGCAGTAAATATTAAAGTAATTTAAATTTCATTGAAAGTATCTAAATCTCAGAAACATTATTTTTTTATTAACTTGGAATATAACACAGTCGTTAATGTATAATTTTAGTAGAAACTGAAAGCATTTTTTATAGTAAATTATAAATTATACAGATAAAAAAATTCAAATTTCAAAATAATGTGGACAACTAAAACGCATAACAAGTAGTGGAGCCGTAAGCCATTATTGACAAGTGTCTACATAATTTCTATCTTATTATATGTTAATGGAGTGCCCTATTTTTCACACAAAGGAACATAGGGACCATGAAAGGACCATGTTGTTAATTTGGAATCGATTTTAAAATAAAGAAACGTGTTCATCTGCACATAAATATTGTTTTATTTCTTATAGAAAATTACAAAACCGAATTTAGCTTACTTTCCTCATTGATGAATGAGTAGCAACACTTGCTAGTAAACTAAAAATAAAATGTCATCATTCTGTCTATACTCACCTATTCTTTTTTCAAATAAACAAAACGTATTACAAATTCTATATTTAAGAAAAGTAAAGCATGTGGATATAAATGAATAGTAAATTTACTTTTTCAGAACCTCTAAATAGTAAACCTAAGTATTTTGAAGTAATATTCACAAAAATTAATATTGGACAAAGAAGTATTTCATGTCGTGCAAAAAATAGTTTTTTCAACTATTTTGAGATAGGTCCTATGGATTGAAATTTTGCGTGCGTAATAATTATTAATTCTTGAAATGTTGTAAAGTAATATGACTTAATAAGTTATCTTTCCGGCCAGTTTTGTGATCGCAAATATCGCAAATAAATTGTGGTTTGACTGCTACGTGTTCTATATTTTTATGTCGATTTAAAGCATATACGGAAGTGTAACTTCGCGAACACTTGTCGCAATTAAGTCTAATTTGCGATGCCGGTACTTTTGTTTTAAGATGTACATCATCTACGTGGCGACGCATGTTACAATTCCGTTTAAATTGTTTGCCGCAGAATTTACATCTGAATTGTGGAATGACGCCGCATTCGTATTTTGTATGAGTAGTCAAATTTTGTTTCCGTTTATAGGTTCGAGCACACTTTTCGCATTTGTACATATTTTCAGCTAACACATCTTCTCTTATATCTACGGTAAATAATATTGACTCAAATTTCGTATTATACTTTTGGCCTGTAACTTCTTCCGTTTCTGGATCTGAAAATTAACCAAAATACAATTTGCAATCATTTATTTCACAGTTTTAGTTAAAATATTATGATTAAAAATCTGGTTATACCTTCGATGATTTCCTCCTTGATTTCCAAAGTTTCGTCAAAGTCGTATTCAAATGAAGACTTGGCACAAGATTTATTGCCAGAAGAGAGGTCAGTATTTGTACAAGAATATGACCCACTATCTGGTCCTTCTGTTGATGTCTTCCATTCCCTCTTGGTCTGTTGATCTAGAAAATTATAAAGTGAAATTTAGATATAGCAATTTTGGATGATTTTAATTCTTATCTTGCAACAGGCAAAAATTAAATCAATAAACTAATTACCATCACCTTACACTACCCAATGGCGTTAAAGAAATATTATAATACAAATTTAGATCTTTCGTTTCTTATTTCTAAATGAGATTCGGATATTTCAAAAAAGATAGCATTGACTCAATTAACAGTAAGAACCCATAGCATAAGATATTCCTTATGGACAGAATTTACATTATAAAATAATGTTGTACTGAGGTTAAAAGAATGTAATAAATATATAATTTTACAATTTTACATCTGTAATAATTTGATATTTTATATCCAGAAACTTTTTTATAGTTACATTCCAAGAAATTTTTAGACCTAGAAGAATACAATTTTTAATTTGGATGTTGCAATTTTATATGTTATTAAAATATTTAACGCGCATAAATTTATGTAATTTTATTTAAATCTGGTTGTACCTCTGCACTATTTACATGATGAGGAAGCTGGAAAATCTGAAAAGCATCATTTTTGGTAATTCTTATTAGTTTATAAGAAGGTATCTAAATGTTCGAAAAATAATAATTTTATTAAATCAGAATATACTACATTCGTTAATGTATAATTTTAGTCGAAGACGCAACCATTTTTTATAGTGAATGATAAATCATGAATTATAAAACGAAATTGGAATTGAAACTAGCAAAATATAGTCATCAAAATAATGTGGACAATTTAAATATGAAGCAGCAGTCAAAATGCTAAAATTAACCAAATCGTTTGAACTGAGTGGAAAACTTTTGCCAAAATGAATTTCTAATTTTTTTTTGTTTCTTATTAGTCGAAACTTCATATATGCAAAGTTTGCCATAATTTATAGATGAATAGGACTTTTTTTGAATTTTCAAATAGAAAAGAGAAAAGAAGATATTAACCGATTACATTTTTTTTATATTTTGCGAATACCAACCGACAAATGTTGTCCCTCCAGCCCAAATGATTCGAATAATTTGAACATTTTCACTCCGCCATAATAAACTTATATTAGATCTATAATAAATCGTATGAATACTCTATTTCTTACACTAAAGAAGGTATGGACTATATCTATACTGTCTTATATCTATATTTTTGCTTACACGGAATATAGTAGAACATTAGTCAATCTATAATATTAGTAGAAAATGCAATAATTTTGTGTAGTAAATAATAAATCATACATATCAAATAACGTAGATGAAATTCAAATTCGTTTTCGAAATTGGAATTCCGAGTATGAAAACACTTTCTTCAACATATCCATACAAATAATGTTGTCGGTAGAAGATCTGTACTTTCCTAAAGCTTTTTTTTTGAAAAAGACGGGAAATTAGATTAAATAAAGTCAAATAAAAAAGTAATTCATACTCATTTCGATGGAGAGTCTAAATTTACTCTTTCGGAACTGTCGAAAAATAAAGATTTGTTGAACCGTTCATTCCTATGAAGTAATTTTCCAAAATTGTGGCTTGAATGCTGTATGTTTTGAAAGTTTATTATTACTTAAAGTATTAGAGGAACTATACTTATGTATAACCTATTTAAAAATGGCTTTTAAATGCCGATTTCGAACCTTACATTTGAATGAGTGGCCATTATGATGACTTCCGTTACACGTGGCGTGCAAAAAAGTGAATCATGTGCAGATATTCAATTGTATTTTGTAATTTGGTTACTCTAATTTGATGCACTTTAAATGTTTAACATTTGAAATGTCAATAAATATTAACAATAAATATCGATCTGACCAATCACTGTCCGTATAACTGACGCCACATCAATCATAGAAGCTCTTATTCCCGCAGGTTTTTCCCCACATTTAAAAATAAAATTGAAAAATGCTTAAACTTATTATTGATTCATTTCTTGCAAAAATAGACTGTGTACAAGACCCACGTGACGATTCAAGCTACTTTTATGATTAAATCGTTTGGCGCAGAATTTACAGCAGAACTGTGGCACGACGTTGCATTCGTATTTAAGATGATAATTCAAAGCTTGTTTCCGAACATAGCTTCGCGTACACCTTTCGCATTTGTACTTCTTTTCCGGGGTTGAGTCCTGACTTTTCTGCTTCTTGGGGATTCGTTGTTTTTTGGTAACAGATAACGTACCAGCTTCATTTATATATACGGAATCAAATTTTGTATAACGTTTCTGTCCTGTAACTGTCTCTTGGCCTGAAAATTTACCAAAAAGTAATTAGCAATTTTTTATTTCATAGTTTTAGTTAAGTTATTTTTATTACAAATTTAGATATACCTTGGATGATTTCCTCCTTGATTTCCATTGTTTCGTCAATGTCGTATTCAATGGAAGTTGTGGCTTCAGGATTGTGGTAAGAAGAAATCTGAGTAGATGTACAAGCATGTGATCTACCATATTGCCTTCCTGTAGATTTCATCAGCTTAATCTTCCAATTTCTGGTGTTATTTGAACAACTCTGTTGACCTAGAAAATTATAATGTGAAAGTTAGCAATGAAAATGTTCGATGATTTTAATCCTTATCTGGCAGCAGATACAAATTTAATTAGAATTTACGCAAAAAAAGAAATAGATAGGACAAACATAAAGAAAAGATCATGCAGTCAACCTTGACATAAACCCTAAATATTACAAAAGATTTCAAATTTTGCAAACTGTCATCCAGCTGGCTAAATTCTCGATACTTCATGTCCAGGATCAACCAACGCACAAAAGCATCATGCAATAAATATTAAATTAATTTTAGTTAAAAGTATATATCTGAATTTCTGAAAAATAATTATTTTATTACCTCGGAATAAAATATATTCGTGAATGTTTAATATCATGGTAGAAAATATAACAATTTTTAAACGTAAAAAATCATACATCTCAAATAACATAGATGAAATTGAAATCGATTTTCGACATTGAGAATCGAAGTGTAAAAATATATGCTCTAAAATAATTTGGAAAACGTAAAAATGTAACAAGTAGTAAATCCGTAAGTGATGAGGTAACGTGTATAAGTTTTAAAACGTGAAATTATGTTTATTGTTCACTTTATTTAAACTCGTTATAATGACAGAATAAAAACACTTGTCTGGAAGCTTTCGTTGAATCTTGTCGCCACGTTCATCCAAAATTTATATATAGCCGACTATATTCCTTTTGGACAGCTTTTTCTTTATAGAAGATTGTACAAATGAGATTAAAAGAATGTCACATTTCAATATTTTATATCTAGAAACTTCTAAATTTCTCGTAGTTGTGTTCAGAAAAACTTTCTTGATCTGGAAGAATAAAATTTGTAATTTCCTTGTTGCAATTTTATATATTATTAAAATATTAAACATGCTTAAATTTCTGTAATTTTATTTATATTTTATTGAGTCAGAATATACAACATTCGCCAATGCAAAACTTTATTAGAAAACGCAAACATATTTTTTTTAGTAAATTAGAAATCATACAGATCAAATACCTAACATAGTTATGTAACGTAGATAAAATTCAAATCGGGTTTCGAAATTGCAATTCGAATCGTAAAAATATATGTCTTAATATAATGTTGACAACTTAAACATATAACAAGTAGTAGATATGAGTAAACGATTATTGATAATTATCTACAAAATTTATATCGTATTATATCTTCACATGAGTACCCTATTTTCTACATTAAGGAAGGTAGAGACCATAAAAGAAGCATTTGTTTAATTTTATTAAATAAAATAGCGAATAATCTATACCTTCTTATACCTGCACTTTTTCCAACTAAAAGAAATTGATATGGGCTTATTATTATTAGTTTCAGGAACTCTCTTTAAAGTTTAATGTACTTTATCGCTTAAGGTTATATGTAATTACAAGATAGCCTTCTCTTTCCTTTTAAAAAGGAAATAATCGTAAATAAACTGTCGCTTCTCTTATTATGTTTACTCAAAGCATTTCAGGAACTGCAACTCCGAGTACATTTTTTACAATTAAGCTTGGTTTGAGATGTTTTTGAATTTTTTTCTGATGCCTATAGATATCAAGTAGTATCGGAAATGTCTTAAGGATTTAAGTTTCACGTGCTAAACTACTTGAGATGGCGAGAATTAATATGTTTTACCAAGCTACTTTTCACATTCGTTTTATGTCCGCAGTAATCGCAAATAAATATTGGTTTGTCTCGTGCATGTTCTAAACGTTTATGCCGATTTAAAGCATATAAGGAAGTGTAACTTCGAGAACATTTGTCACAAGCATGCTTCCATTCCTGCGTTTTTGACTTTGCTTTAAGATGGACGAAATCTATATGGGTATTCACGTGATTTTTTCGTTTAAATAGTTTTCCGCAGAAAATACATGGGAACTGTGGCGTGACGTCGCATTCGTATTTTTGATGTGAAGTCAAATGAGTTTTCTTTTTATAGCTTCGTGCACACTTGTTGCATCTGTATTTATTTTCCGGTTTTACATCCTGAATTTCCTGCTTCTTTTGGCTCCGCAGTTTCTTCTTACCAGCTAATATATCTTCTCTTATATCTACGGTGCATACTATTGACTCATATTTTATATCACAATTTTGGCCTGTAACTTCTTCTGGTTCTGGATCTGAAAATTTACCAAAATGTAATTTGCAATTATTTATTTAACATTATGAGTTCGGATATTTTGATTACAAATCTAGTTATACCTTCGCTGACTTCTTCCTTGATTTCCAATTTTTCGTCAAAGTCGTATTCAAATAAAGGCTTGGTACAAGATTTTTTGCCAGAAGAGATGTGAGTAGTTTTACAAGCTTTTCTTCGTGTTGATTTACTCGACGCCCTCTTGGAGTTCTGTTGATCTAGAAAATTATAAGGTGAAAGTTAAAATTAGTAATTTGCGGTGATTTTAATCCTTATCTTGAGGCAGATATAGATTTAAATAATAACGAACACAAAATAACATTACATTATCCAGTGGCGTTAAAGAAATATTTTATCAAATTAAACCATTCGTTTGCTTTTAAAGGAGATTCGAATTTGCACAAAAACATAGAAAGGACGAACAAAAAGATAAGATCATGCAGTATACCTTGACTCAATAAATAGTAAAAACCTAACCTGGATAAAAAAACGTTGGTATGGAATTGATCTAGGAAAACATCTGGGAAATCGTATGAAATTCGTATCTCAGATAGTATATAATAAAAGGATGACAAATGAGACTGTCCCGTTTTTCATGTATGTTTGAATTATAATTAATTAATTTTGAATTTATAGTTCAAATATAGCTAAAGTATAACGATGTATGATTAAAGTACAGGGAAAGTATAGCTGATGGAAGATAATCGGTTATGTTACGTACATAAAAATAGAGATCACGAATCATGATGTTTATAATACAAAACAACATTGTTTCAAGCTTCTGAAATAAGTAAAATATTAATTGTAACATAAATTGTGTGACTTTATATTATGAACACAGTAAATCTGAAAGTATAACAATTTTATTTATTCTTTTTATGGGAATAATACTATGATTAGGAATCAAAGGTTCTAGATCTTTTACCAATATATGTGATATAAGAAACATGTAAGTTTTCCATTGTACATCATCTCACTGTGATGATTTTCGATGAGTCTGAAAAACTGAGAAGTTTATTTCAATTTTGTAGTAAATTTCTCGAGGAACAATCATAAGAATTTTTTTGGAAGATTCTAAATTTTCAATTAAGTAGTCATTTATGATACATTATGTTATTTCCTGTTGCTAGGATGTCTTGTATTTTTTTGCAGTAAATAATAAACTATACACATCAAATAACGTAGTAGAAATTAAAATCAATTTTCTACTCGAAAAATAACATTTTATTTCTTCCTATGAGTGCTTTATGTTTTACATCAAAGAATGTAGGGAGCTCAAGAGAAGCATGGAGTTGATTTTGAATCAAATAAGAAATAAAAAAGCAGTGTCTATATAAAAATATTATTTTATTTCTCGCATACAATTATGGAAATGAGTAGCAACCGATCCTAGTAAGTAGAAAAGAAAATGGTAAATAATCTATACCGTTTTATACCTAAGAAATTGTCCTTTGTCAGCTCAAGGTTAAAAACGATTATGTTTGCTTAAAGTATTTAAGGAACTGTAACCCTGAGTACATTTATTGCAATTATTATTAGTCTGTGATGTCTTTCTATTTGTTTTCTGATGCCTAGCTACATCAACTAGTATGAAAAATGTCCTAAGGATTGGAGTTTCGCGTACTAAATTACTTGAGATGGAGAGAATTAATGTGCTTTGACAAGCTACATTTCAGATTCGTTTTGTGATTACAATAATCGCAAATAAATTTTGGCTTATCTGGTGCATGTTGTAAACGTTTATGTCGACTTAAAGCACATGAAGAGCTGTAACTACGAGTACAAATGTTACAATGATACTTCGTTTTAGATGTCATTGAGTTTGATTTAAGATGTAGCAGACGCACGTGCGTATTCATGTGATTTTTTCGTTTAAATAGTTTGCCGCAGAATTTACAATTAAACTGTGGCAAGACGTCGCATTCGAATTTTTGATGACTTTTCAAAGTGTGCTCTTGTTTATAGGTTCGAGCACATTTTTTGCATGTGTACTTCTTTTCCGGCTTTGAATCATGAAATTTCGGCTTCTTTTGGCTCTGCAGATTTTGCTTCAGAGTCAGTGTATGATCTTCTGTGATATATACGGTACATAGTTTTGACTCAAATTTTTTATTACGTTTCGTGCCTGTAACTATCTCTTGATCTGAAAATAGGCCAAAACGTAATTTGCAATTTTTTATTTCCTAGCTTTGTTTAAGATATTTTGATTATAAATTTAGTTATACCTTCGACGACTTCGTCCTTGATTTCCAGTGTTTCGTCATTGTCATATTCAATTATTAATGTCTTGACATCAGACTTATTGTCAGAAGGGATGTGAGTAGTTGTACAAGAATACGACCCAACATTTTTTCTTCCTGTTGATTTTGTCAACTCACTCTTCGGATTCGGTTGCTCTAGAAAATCATAACGTGAATGTTACAAATAGTAAATTTCCATGAATTTAATCCTTATCTTGCAGTAGATATAGTTTTAATTAATAACCTACACACAATCAGATTAACTACTAAATGTCGTTTAAGAAATATTTAAAAAATTTAAATCTTTCGATTCCTATTTCTAAAAAAGATTCGGATTTAAAAAGAAATAGATAAGAGGAACACTAACAAAATATCATGCAGCAAACCTTGACTCAGTAACCGTAATAACCCACAGAAAACTATATTGGATTTGGACAGGATTTAAATTACAAAAGATTGTCGTATTGAGATTAAAACGATGTCATACACATATCATTTCTAAATTTGCTGTCATAATTTAAAATTTTATATCCAACAACTTCTCCTCTTCCTGATTAGTTATTGTATTGGGAAGAACTTTTCTCATATGTACAAAAGCTGTGTGCAATTAATATTTAATTAATATTAAGTTAAAAGAACGAATTTAGATATCTGCAAAATAATAATTTTATTAACTCAGAATATAATACATTAGTCAGTCTATAATATTAACAGAAAATGCCACAATTCATTATAGTAAATAACAAATCATACAGATCAAATAACCTAGATAATATTCTCATCGGTTTTTGACATTGTAATTCCAAGTGTAAAACTCTTTCTCCAATGTATGCATAAAATGTGAAAGACTTAAAAATACAACACGTAGAAGTAGCAACAGTTATTAGTAAATCAAAAAGAAAGCGGTATAAAATCTGTACCTTTTTAAACCTCTTTTTCAGACAATAAGAAAATTAAATTGATAAAAGACAAATAAAAAAATGATTCATGCAGACTATAAAATTTACTCTTTCGGAATGGTTAAAAAAATTTGTTAAACCGTTAATTCCTATGATGTAATGTGCACACCAATTTAATGTAATAAAAAAAGGATAAAATATTATTACTTTTATGTTTGGTTAAAGCATTTGACAAACTGTAATTGTAAGTAGATTTTTTACAATTAAGCTTAGTTTAAGATGACTTTAAATTTGTTTTCTGATGCCTAGATATCAACTAGTAAGAGAAATGTTCTGAGATAAGTTTCACGTATTAGATTACTTGAGATGGCGCGAATTAATGTGTTTTGACAAACTACTTTTCTGATTCGTCTTGTGGTTACACATGTCGCAAATAAATTTTGGTTTGACTGCTACGTGTTCTAAACGTTTATGTCGATTTAAAGCATATGCGGAAGTGTAACTTCGCGAACACTTGTCGCAATTAAGCCTAGTTTGCGAGGACTTTACGTTTGTTTTAAGATGTACATCATCTACGTGGCGACTCATGTTACATTTCCGTTTAAATTCTTTGCCGCAGAATTTACATCTGAATTGTGGAATCACGCCGCATTCGAATTTTGTATGAGTAGTCAAATTATGTTTCAGGTTATAGGTTCGAGCACACTTTTCGCATTTGAACTTATTTTCCGTTTTTAAATCCTGAAGCTCCTGCTTTTTTTGCCTTCCAAGTTTCTGGTTATCAACTAACACATCTTCTCTTACATCTTCGGTAAATAGTATTGACTCATATTTCGTATTATACTTTTGGCCTGTAACTTCTTCTGTTTCTGGATCTGAAAATTAACCAGAAAGCAATTTGCAATCATTTATTTCACAGTTTTAGTTCAAATATTTTGATTAAAAATCTGGTTATACCTTCGATGATTTCCTCCTTGATTTCCAAAGTTCCGCCAAAGTCGAATTCAAATGAAGAATTGGCACAAGATTTATTGCCAGAAGAGATGTCAGTATTTGTACAAGAATATGACCCACCATCTGGTCTTTCTGTTGATTTCTTCCATTCCCTCTTGGTCTGTTGATCTAGAAAATTATA